>OMLC01046937.1:0-33350 GCA_900302585.1 Regalecus glesne | reverse complement strand
CCCATCACCAATCACAATTTCAGTCTAACAAGGCTAAGTTGTCATTTTTCACATCCTCCCTTGTGAATTTGATTGGGTTGACCTCCAAATTAATGTGGTTGGCAAAATGCTGCGTTCCCTGAGATTTGATTTTAACCCAGGTGTTGTTCACAAATCTGAAGCAATGGGTAAGTGGTGTCCCTTCAGAGGACATCAGCCCTCAATTCCACTTTCTCCACATACAAGAAGAAGAAACTTTATTTATTTGTCCTCGCAAATACATAGAATGAGATTTGTAACCCGAACTTAATCTATCCTACTGTATAGAAGCATTGAACGGCCGCACCACTTGGGGGGCAGGTCCAGTTCTTTTTCCTATTGCAGCTGCAGGAGTAGACACACTCGGTCATTGTTAAGGGCAGTCCTACGGCTAAGGGTGGGATTTTCCTCTAATTTCATCTGCACTGCCTCATCAAAAGGTACACAAGCAAAGAGAGCCAACATCGGAAGAGACCATTGTTTAATATGCGTCCATAATGGTGTCCCGCGATTTATCCACAAAATCCAAAGGGCTCTGAATGTGTCGTTCATTACTGCCAACCAATGGGTTAATGGTAGATACCAGAAACTTAGAGATGGTATAGGGCACAAAGTTCATCATGCAAACAATGGGCCATAATTACACAAGAGTGGCTTCCCTGGGGTAAAATCTATGGTACAACATCTGTCAATAGCATTGTCCTGTTCTAACCGCTTCACACAATCTATCCCCTTCTACTCGTAATCACTGCCTGGATCTCATTTCAGGGGGCTTAACGCTCCCTTTGCATTTTTACTGTATATAACCCTGGATATAATTATTTTGCATGATGATAACCTATTTGTCTGTCTCTGCTCTGAAGGCAAGATCTATAAAAAACATTTGGTTAGGAGAGACTGATTTTATATCACCCAGGCCAAGGATAAATTGCCTCTTCTGTTTCACATCTGATCTCCTGCTTTCTATTCTAGCACATCACTTGGGCTGCCATGAAATGACTTTTTATGAAACAGTTGTGTTTGAGTAGGTAAGAAATGGTATTGGAGAGGGGGCCGATGTGCAACACTCTCCTCCGCACATATCCAAGCCATCTCAAATTTGCCTCTCTTGCTTTGTCTCCAAACCACCCAATCAGAGTTGTTCCTCTAATATACACATTTCTAATTGTGCCCCTCTTCATTACTCCCGATGCAAATATTGGCATCTTTAACTCCGCCACCTCCAGCTCCACCTGCAGCCTTTTTGTCAGTGCTACTGTCTCCACACCATAAAACATAGCTGGTCTCACGGCCATCTTGTACATGTTCCATTTAACTATTGCTGGTACCTTTCTGTTGCAATACACCCCTGACACTCTTCACCCATTCCACACTGCCCGCACTGTCTTCTTAACTTCTCTTCTGCACGCCCTGTTACTGTGAACAGCTGGCTCCAAGTATTTAAACTCATCCACCTTCTTCCCCTATTTTCTTTGGATCCTCACTATTTAACTCAACCTGCGCCCTACTCTAACTACAGATCACAATGTCATCGGTAAATACCCTGATCTTCTCCATCACCCTATCCATCAGAATTACAAACAAGAAAGTGCTCGGAGCTGATCCTTGATGTGACCCCACCTCCACCTTAAACCATCCATCACTCCTACCACACCTCATCACTGTCACACTGCCCTCATACATATCCTGCACCACTGCCACTTCTCTGCCACTCCTGACCTCATACAGCACCACAACTCCTCTCTCGCCACCCTGTCATATGCTTTCTCTACATCCACAGACACACTGTGACTCCTTCTGACATTCTCTATGCTTCTCCATCAACATTCTCAAAGCTAACATCACATCTGTGGAGCCCTTTGGTGGCATGAAGTCAAACTGCTGCTCACTAATCCTCACCTCTCCTCTCAGCCTAGCTTCCACTGCTCTCTCCCATGTCTTCACGCTGTGGCTGATCAACTTTGTACCTCTGTAGTCGCTACAGCTCTGCACTCACGCTTTGCTCGATGCAGTGAAAAAGCTTTTGTGGCATGGCGCAAGCCATTGGAAATAATGGGTTTCACGGTGCAGTAGTGCCATTGTCGGGTTGTCTCTGAAAAGGCCTGTAGAGTGCATAACCTTCTTCTTCGCTTTCTCACATCAGTATGCTTTATTTGTTCTGGGGCCTCATCTCCACAAAGGAGAATATGATGTATTCTACTATGAGGTGCCATTGGAGCACATATAGGTTTCTGATCAATGAGTTGAATTTGCAACATTTTAAATCCCACTAGCACTTAACCATGGAACACATTTTTTGTTAATTATTATATATAAATATATATTAGTGCACACAAGAAGTTAGTTACTTTAAGCTGATATCTAATTTTATATGCCTTGATGGTTTTGCAATTCAACTGGCACTTTAACATGCAGGCCTGGGTTTTGCTGTCCTTTCTGATGGTGTGTATGAGAACTATGCCTTTCAAGCTGACACAATTTTAATGGCTGTGATAGTTTTATTGAAAATCCGTAGTTCACAGGTGAAAATTCGTGTTCAAAGTTCAAAAGATGTTATTGAACGATGGTATTTGAATTTAAATAAGCATCCTTTGTGTTGACTCCATGTTAATTCAGTGATTTTACATTTAAGTATTCATTATTCAAAGCTTCAGTCTTAAGAAGAAAAAGCAATTAATCGCAATTACTCACAGCAAATTGTGATTCATGTTTTTTTCATTGATAGACAGCCCATTTACCAACATGATACCCTGCAGCACTGCTCTTTTATACCTGCATCTCATTGACTTTTAGTGATGCTGCAGTAAACCTGACAGTCTTCCCTAATTAGATGTCTTCATGCATGCTCAATGATCCAGGTAAGGAAATCAGAGGAAGTTGAATCAGTTCATCCAAACACAAGAAATAATGTGTCCAGAAGAATCGATTCAACTTTCTGCTATCTAGAATTATTTTGTATTTGCTATGAATAATAATAATAATAATAATGAAAATAATAATAAAGCAACCACGGTTAATAGAGAATCCAGAGCACTTGGTTTCCTACAACTGTTCCACTAGTAAAACCAAAGAGTCACATAATTAATTATTTTCTCCCCCAGTCATTTTTGTGTAATTGCTTCATCAAGAAACGACAATGGCAGAAGACAGGGCAGCCTGTGAAAAGTGCAATCATGAGCTGGCTCCTTACAATATGATGCTTAAACTGACTGTGGCTGTTTCTTCAGAGCGCCTGCTAGAAGAAGTGTTGTGTATTCTCTTCCTACAATACATCCATAAGGTAATAAAAAAGCTATAATCTAATCCTTGACCTGTATGTTTTAAGGGAGACATGCTATCCACAAAGACATGTCTCATGTTTTATTGTTTCCTTCACAATGTGACACACACTGATTCTGTGTGAGTGACTAAAGATTTCTTATCACAAGGGACATAACACAATGGAAGTCCTCAAGAAAATGGAGATGATTGCGACATTACAGTTAAGTACCATAGCTACTACCTAGTTGAGTCTGCATTTAAATTCCAAGCCTCTTCATGTGTACATCTGTAATGTCTACACGACGTGTCCGATGCACAAACGTGCATTTGTTGTGCAAAAGGATGCACAGGAATAGACTTTTTCATGTGCTCGTGTATCATTCTACCACCTAACATGACATCTGAATTAATCAAAGCTCTGAAGCAGTTTAATATTAATCACTGACATAAACCAAATACATGAAACTGATTCTTCAGTTGTGCTTATATATTTTTTCATGTATTCATCTTCGTGTTATCAGCTCATCTGAAGCATTTTTACCCTTTGCATGCTACTAACTTTCTTACCGAGAAGTCATGCCACAAATTTCAGAGTAGCCTGCAGTTTGTGCAAGTTTTGGGGGCTTGGAAGGCATTTTACAGTACTTGATGTGGTGCGTACCAACCCAAAGGACATTGCCACATTTTGTAACTCGTAGTTTCTCAATGCCATTGAATATGTCCTCCTTCTCAAGGTTTCTTATTCATTTTTCTCTAGCAAAGTCCATCACAACTGTTGAACAATGTAGGAAAACAAATCCGTAACACAGAGGATGAAATTCTGATGGACAAGTGAACAAATAACACCTTTCCTGTATGTTCAACCCTAGGATGAGGCCAAATACAGCAAATCCAGGCTCACCCTGAGGCCACTGTCCTAGAGGTAATCCTGTCTCATCTGAGCTATTCACGAGTGTTGTTCATTGTCGAACTATGTCTTGATCTGTGATTTACTTCTCCTAGCTGTGCTTTTATTTCTTATACAAGCACATAAATTTAGCTCCATGAAAGGGCAGCATGTGGAACAGCTGGACAAGTCCACTGCACATTTTGCCCTGAGAATAAAGACATTTAGATGTGGTCGACTTCCAGCGGCGCAAGTAGAATAAGTCAACGTTGATAAAAGGCAAACATCCTCCACATTTACTCCGGTCTCGCCTCCAGATACCCTCCACAGGCATCCTTACCATTTTCTAATCTCACGGTCTTGTACCCATGCAGTTCGGAGTGTGTTTTTCAATATGCAGGGGGGTGGACGCATCTGGAGATGCCGAGATTTGCGTTAGCGGAGCTTAATGCACTTCACAATGCAGCCAACCCTGTAATCATCTCCCAGAGAAACAGTGGTTTCGGTATATCATTCCTTCTAAAGGGCTTTCCAAAGCTCACTGCTCGAGGATACCCTGCTCAGTGGCACCATTATCTGTTGTTTTCCATACACATAGTGTGAGCCAAGTGTCTCTGTGAGCGCTCATCCATGTGCACTATTGTAGCAGCAGCTGCTCAGGTGGTGAAACGTAATCAGACTGAGTGATGAAAGGTGGATCAATGCTTTATATTGGCTTGTACAGGATGGCTTGATAAGAGGTTATGTGTGTATGTGTAGCCAGGCAAAGTGTGTTGTGGACTACACCACTGAAAGGACAATTTCATGTGGATGTTGAGTCAGTGTTGATGGCAAAATTAGTCCATAGAAGCGATACATTCTTCACTGCGTGCTATATTGACCAAGAAATCTGAGTTTCCCCAGTCGCGGACCCATGGCGGCAGTACTCCCATGTACCAAGATACATCGTTTGTGAATTTCTGGCACACAATCCCCAAATCCTTCTAAAAGCCACCCACCTGGAGGTTGGTGTTTCTTGTTGCTCTGTGGATTTAAAGTTAGAATGGTGTCTTAAAGTCTTCACTTTGCTATCTTAAGATAATTATCAAACGACGGCATGGAAAACCAGCAGTTATCAGTGTTGCTTCACACAAGAAGGGTCTGGTTCGAATCCCTCACTAGGCCCTTTCACTGTGGGGTTGGCCTGTTCTCCCTGCGTCTCTGAGGAGGAGGGGGGGAGAATTCCTCCAGATTCCTCCCACCATCAAAACAAAGACAAGCAGGGACTGCAGATACAAATTTCCTTGAAGCTATAATCTGGTGCACGGCGTCGAATAGTGACATTAATGTAAAAAGCTGCACCTGGTCCCTTGGAATATAAGACACTAATTGAATTGGATTAGTTTTATCAACAACAAACATGCTTTCTCACTGCGTTGTGTCTGGACGCGACAACTAGAGGGAGTAAGCGTCAACTACCACCCACTGCCGATATATGTCGAGTGGTACACAGAACAGCCAGGAGCGATTTAAAAAAAAATCACAAGCATGATGAGAACACATCGACATTGATGCTGAGAAATCCTCCGTGCTCTTGGTATTTTGCAGCCTATACTAGGGACATACAGTCAGAGTTGATAGGAGCAAGCATCAAGAAATTGCCTAAGACATCTACTGAGCCCAGTCTTTTTGGAAGCAATATTGGCCATGGCAAGGGAGAGCCCTTGGAGAAGCAGGGTCAGATAGAGGTAAACCGATCAAGCGGACGTTAGTTACATTTAAATACATAGCATGGAGCCTTCCATTTTGTGTCTGCTCCTTTTAGTGCTGAGATGGTTGACAAGTACAGCTGCAAATCATAGTCCTTTTTACCCCATCATGACAGACCAAAGAACAAATTGCCTCTAATTTTGCTGCCACTTTTCCCCACTGTGGGACAGAAACACATCTTGTTGCTGCTTCAGCCCACAGTCAAGGTGAAGTCATTCCAGAGGTAAGACTTGGCTAAAAAATCACAAAATAATATTAAACTTCTCTCTTGAACTCTGAGTAAAAGTTGATCGACTGTTGGGTTGAGGTTTGTACAGTAGGCTGGGTGGTGAGGATGTGTGACTGTCAACATGAATGCAGGACACACCAGTGGCTGCATGCATGTCGACAGCCACCGTTCTTCCTGGCGTCTTAGTGCCGTTTGAATTCTGTGCACTACCACAGCACTAATAAACATTTTGTTGTATTCAAGGAACTTACTGCTCATATTGATTCCTTCACATTTTAACTCATCCAATTGAACAGGAGCAGTGAACTGCCACCATATGGCACCCAGGGAGCATTTACAGGGGTTCCGTGTCTTGCTCAAGGACAACTCGATATACTCTCTGCAGGACCAGGGATTGAACCTTTAAGCTTCCGATTGCCAGACGGCCACTCTACCCACTGAGCTATGCCGCCCCTTAATAAGCTATCGGGTATGTTTCTGCATGCTTCAGACATATACCTGATGTGTGTCTGTAGCCAACTTTGAAACTCAATAAGAGGAAAATAAATAATTCCAGTTTGTGTGTATGGGTGTGTACAAAACATCTTTAATCAAAACTACACACTGCCACATGTTCAATATTCTAATAAAAGTTTAGCATATTACACTATACAAATTCTAGATCAGTCCCAGCAAGCTTAGAGGTAAAAATGTCAACAAAGTCTTGCATATCATATGATGGCAGCTCATCCATTGCTTTGTTCACTTCACCATGCCCTCTGCACTGACCATCGGGGGAGGATATTTGGCTCTGATGCAATATCTGACAAAGGCAAGCAAGATGATGCAGTTTCCTTAGCCACGTTTCTCCCCTTCTAGCACCCACTTACAAAAAGACATCAAAAAGCCCAAATGAGCGGCCAGACCATACTGTGTGCAAAGAGCAAATGATGGGAAATAATGTGATTATTCATCAGGGAGGTACAAGTACTGATCATTTACTGTAGCATGACAAGTCGTTTTAAACACAAGACACAGAGGTCATTGTGATCACAAGTCACCTAAGTGAAGACAACAGATAACACACGGTAGAAGATACCCTAGGCAGATGTTTAGGCGTATGTGATAAGGTGTGCACCAACGTGCTGGCCAACAGGACATTTAGTGATATGTGAGAAAACACACTGTAGAATCCATCTGGGCAGCAATAGGTCACCATACAGTCACTATCAATGTGTTGAGGATACTGCTTGTCCAACAAATGGCTGTTTATCACCACAGTAGCTTATAGCTATTACTTTTCTGTCCAAACACTCAATGGACGCTTTCCCTTTCACGCCTGCTGTTGTCAGTCATTTTTTTCCGTTTTATCATCAGGATCCTTAAGATCATATCCAATACATCTCTTTCGATATGAGGAGTTAAACTTTCATGAATGGCAACGCACAGACAGGTCATCTCAGGGCTGGCATAGGCAACAGCAAACAGCTGAAACTGCCCACACCGACATTCACTGTAGAAGGAAGATTCAATTTCCGTTGGCTTCAGAGGACTTTTTTTTGGCAAAGGCACCACCAGTTGCAGTTTTCTCTTGGCACCAGAAGTCTTTACAGGTCCAAACATTTGTGCCCCAAACAATAAAGTGGTAGTAGCAGACCTTTATTTGTCCCCAAGGGGAAATTGGTTTTTACCGCAGTTACAATAAATCAAGTCAAGTCAATTTTATATGTGTAGCCCATCATCACGAATTAGAAATTTGCCGCAGTGGACTTTACTTTAACACAACATCCTGTCCTTAGACTCACACACTGGATAAGGATCAACCATTATAAACCCTTTAACAGGGAGAAGAGTAGGAATACACCTCAGGGAGAGCAACAGAAAAGGGAACTCTCTCCAAAGATGGATAGCCGTGCAATGGATGTATGTACAGAGTAAAACAGAATTTACAGCATACGACACTCAGAGAATAACAGAATTATGACTGCCAGTCAAAATCTGCAGCAGGAATTTAGATGAATAAATAAATAGATTCCCTTATCAGTCTCGCTGGATTTCACTGCATTTTAACCCATCCTATTGTATAGGAGCAGTGAGCTGCCAACATATGGCGCTTGGGGAGCAGTTAGGGGTTCAGTGTTTTGCCCAAGGACACCTCAAAAGACTTTCTGCAGGACCGGGATCAAACCTGCAACCTTCTGATTGCTAGACGACTGCTGTACCCACTGAGCTATGCCGCCCCATTGAGCATCACTTTTCTGATTTTAAGAGTAACAGCATCACTTTCAAGATATTTGCAGACCTCCTGTGATGTTGACAGTGCTTCAAGCACATTTCAAATGGGGCTCATAAATCTGCAGTGCAACACTGAGTTCCTGGCAAAGTTCCGTGAGGCAAAAGGAAAGCAGAAAATGTTTGGACAGTGCCTCAGAGAGCTTCCGAAAACATTCCCACAGCTGTCTGAACTGTTTCAAGAAGGTGATGTGTCTTTTTGGTAATGCTTTGGCAATGGAAAACTCCTTAACTATAAACTTTAATAAATCAAAGCATGGGTCCAGACTGACCAATGAATAGCTCCAGATTATCGTCACAGTGTCCACTGCCCACTCCCTGAAAACAAATATGTTTCATTCGTTAGTAAAAGAAGTGCCTGGTTTCTGGTGAGAAGTATGCTAAGTATGTAGGCCTGGGCCAGGCTCTAATTACCTATTCTTGTGAAAACTCTGAAAAATGTGTAGTAATAATAAATAATGATGTGAAGCTTATATAGCCAAATGGGTTTTGCTTCATCCCTATTGTACCGACCCTCCTCCATAGGTCATCTATCAAATGGTCCCCAAGTAATTTGAGTTCAAGACCGCTCAGATACTTTTCTGTTGAGTGCCATTAATTTTTTCTACTGACTTTCATCCACCTTGTTAATGAGGTTTCCTGTTTGAGGTTGAGAGACGCATACAAGTAGATAAGAGAAAGGGAGAAACCCTACTCAAAAAACATCTATAAAACAATGTCATCGGGGATCTGTCAACCTGGAACTTGGCTACCTTCCACGGACAAAACAGACAGAAAAAATGTTTTTTTCCTACTCAGCATATCTGAATTCCTATCGGAAGTCATCTTATAGTCAATTATAATGCCCAAATGCTAGGAAAACTCATCAGTCTCCACATACTGTCCATTAATTACAGTGTCTGCAGGAGCTGGGTGTTGACTTTTAAAATCCATGCACATTTTGGCTACACATAATTCTAAAAAGACTTCTTTACATCAATTTAAGAATAGTTTGGAGTAGGAACAGGAGTGTTTTCAGTGTTGTTCAGCAGGTTCACTCAGACTATTATCTGCAAACGCCACAAGGTGATGGCTGTCAAACTCATTATGATAGTCATTGGCGTAGCTAAACAAACCACAATGTAGCTTAGTATTTACTACCCTCAAAGTCTGAGATGTCAGAGAAACAGCCTGTGGGCCAGAAATGGTCCACCAGCAGGTTGGACTTGGCCCATGAGATGTTTGGGATGGAAAGGAAAGAAAATGAAATATTCATTTATTTATTTTTACAAAATCATACATACATCCAGTTATTATCAACTATGTGTAATAAGCAAAGTTGGAGGTTTCTGTGATATGATCAACTACTAGTTCTGGCTACTCCTGTTAGGACTCCTCACAGTGGATCAACTTTTTCCTCTGTCACACAAGCAACCTGCTTGTCCTCCCTCACTACATCCATAAACCCTCTCCTCCTGTTTATAAAAGTGCTACATCAATCAACTTTTACCTACTTATGCCTCTTTGGTCTTCCTCTTTTCCACCAACAGAGGGGAGAGTTTTCAACAAATAAGGAGCTAAATGACATGGGAATTCAAGGGATTTTTTCCAATCTTGTGCAATACAAGCCTGTATTATGCTTCATGCAATCACCAGTAACCAAATGAGCAACAAAGAACATTTGAATGTATACATCAACCACGGAGACTGAGAGGTAGAAGTCAGGCTTTACGGGTCAGTATCCCACCACAGTGGCTCAGTAGATGTGAGGTATTGATTGCAAAGCACTTTGAGTGGTCACTCGACTAGAAAAACGCTATATAAGAACAAGTCAATTTACCATCTACTTCCATTGCTCTGTGTCAAGTGTTCTTAAGCAGGACACTGAACCCTTAACTACTCAAGTCCTGTGATTGAACAGTGATCTATTCAGGGTGTTTCCCCACTTTCCACCTAATGAGTGGTGGGATAGGCTCCAGCATGACCTTGCAACCTGATTTGGGGTAAGATGCTGATGGATGGATGAATGGTGCTTGCACACCTCTGGTGACAATACAAATGTTGACTCTATTATTTGAACACTGGGATCCAAATCCATGCAGAATTAAGAATTGTTGGACACAAACCCAGCCAGGACCCAAAGACCCCATCAGCACCGAGTTCACAGCGGATCACTATTGATAGTTTAATGTTAATCTACAAGTTGTCAAAACCAAACTTCTAGTCTTACCTAATGTAACATTAGTAGCCTTCTCCTCTTTGCCAACTAAGTTGGTAAAACACATCCAGGTTTTCTGCTATCCTCTCTTGCCGATTCCAACTGCATGGCTAATCCACTTGTTATTTCAGCTTAACACTCCACTTGCAGTCGCAGAGACGGATGACAAACTCCTCAGAAGACAAACATGACTTGTTTAGAATCAGCTTCATGATTATGTTGCATCTTCGACTATTTGCTCATTTCAACTATAGTAACAATTGCCACGGATAACATTAGAATAGCTAATTTGCTATCGTCTGTGCTCTCCAACTTCAAAGTGAGCCTGACCTCTGCTCTCAAGCACCGACTGATAACAGCCAGGTCTCGTTGGACCCAATCGACCATGTATCTGGACTTGTATGGGTCCCGGGTCAGGTCTCTGGTCCTATTTGGATGAAACCCTGAAGACCTCTACTCGACAGGTCAGGTTCTGGATGCTCCCCGGTGATCAGATACTCTTACTCGGCTAATTCCGCTACAGCACGCCTGCTGCATTTCTGGAATTGTATACTCCGGCATTAATAAATGTGGATGAATATTCAGGTCAGCCAATACACTGTAAAATGTATCTTTCGTCCATATGAGGATGCCATTTTCACTCTTAGGAATGTACTTGGTTTATAAGGTGAAGAGAACAAAGACATGAGGCACTGGCAGGGAGCTAGAAGAGGAAGTTTTGTAACTATGTTGCAGAGAACATGGGCAACAACTGCAGATGTTTTTTCACACTATATCCCCGACTTGGAGAGATGGTGATAAGATGGAAAATCAGGAAGGAGGTCCTTTAAGGTCAACAAACTACACTCACAGTTGACGAAGTGTTATGATGCCCTATTTGCATGCTGAGAAGCTTTTTCACCCACATGAAATGAAGGTTTTACATCATAACATGCTCCTAGACTCTTCATCACACTCTGAAGGTTACCAACTCATCTTAAAGACTCTGGGCCTTCTCTGCTCTATTACAGTGCAGACTAGTCCTTTAAACATGGGTGTTTTTACACGGCGGTTCTGAAACACCGTCGTAATGAAGACCCATCTTTACACCGGCTTTGAGTTTTTACACAGAGCCAAACAAAGCCGCCATAATGCAGCCCCAGTGTCTGACTTTAAATAGCATTCTGGCGTTCCGGAAGCAGAGGTGTGAGCATCAAGCGTGAGGTGTGACACAACAGTGTCAGCTGTCCTGACCCCCAGGCTCTCCCCTTTGCTCTAACGTTGACTCAGCTCTGTGACTACCTCAGTTTCCGGCTTCATGGCGGAATGGTGCAATGCTCATACCTTGAAGAGGCTGTGTAAAAAACTATAGATTCACATCATGATTCACACGCGCACACACGCGCACACACACGCACACATACGTGCCCACACACACACACACACACACACACGCACTCACGGGAAAAGAAGAGGATCATCTCAGACAGAACAATATTTACTATGGTGCCAGTACAATGTCCTTCTATAATTAACACCAGGAAGCAGAGCTGAGAGGTAGGAGAGGAGCTGGAAGGAAGGTGGGTGGGTGTTTCTTTTATTTTCCTTTACCAGGGCTACAGACTGATAACAGTTCCTCACAGTTGAGATTGTGAAGACATGCCAAAGGCCTTCCAGACAGTTGAGCAAACCCCAGCCTCTCTCCTCCCACCCACCTTCAAACCCAATATTGCCACCAACCTGATCTCTTTGGGCCCTCATCCCCGCCTGACTGCCCCACCCAGGATGGCAGAAGCAGTGCCTTTCTTTGCTTTCTGACATAAAGCCCTTAACACATATTTGACAGAGAGATATGGCTTCACAAAGGGGGGGTAGGAGAGAGAGAGAGAGAGAGAGAGAGAGAGAGAGAGAGAGAGAGAGAGAGAGACTAGAGGCAGATAATAACCATTCTAAAATGGAGAGCTTTTGAATGGGTGGTGTTCCTTTAAGAGGACATAGGGGTCTCCATCACAACAGCATCTAGGCTTTTCTTTACCACTCATGCAGCACCCAGTAAACTTGAGAGGGAACCATGGTGGCTTAGCAGGTGCATGTGTATATCAGGAAATTAAGAGCCAGGTGTTGCAGGTTTGACCCCACTGTGGGCCATCAGGAAGACCATCTGGCCTTAATGCCCATCGCTCCATCTAGGTCCATGTCCACCCCCATGATGTGGGGGACTAATTGTGATATGTTAAAATGGACCTTGTTTACTAGTCTCCATCTCAGTGCCTCGCTCAAAAAATGTTTTCCTTCTCTTTCAATCAGACTTATTATGGAAAACAACAGTGTTAAAATGAGGTCTGTTGTCACAAGAGAATGCCTCCTACCCTCATACACACACAACAGATGCAAGCGGCTTGTTACTGCAATCACCGTCTCCTTCCTTTGAGGTTTGGCACATGTGCCCTCTCACTGCAATTATATGCTGCAGAGCCTGCGGAGGAACCGAGAAGGATGTCCCTTCGGCAGGACTGGTACCCCGGGGAGTCAGTGTCGAGAAGATGGGAATGATACAAAAATGCAAGAGGAGGGAACTAGTAAGTGAGTAAGAGAGAAAGGAACAGACAGAGAGAGAGGGGAGGGGGGAGCTGCCTGCCAAGGCGTCCCACCCACCGTTTGGCTCTATAATCTCTCAGGGATGGGCGAGATAGCAGGGAAAGAGTTGTTGTGCTGGGGGAGTGCTGTCAGCTTCGCCTCTTCTGCCCCCTACTGCAAAGGGGCAGAAATGTTGAAGAGCAGAGGGAAATAAGACAGCCTTGGATAGCCTGTACACGTGGAACAGGTTTGCTAAGTGTAATTATCATTAATTATCATTAATAGCACAGCTATGCATGTGTGTGTGTGTGTGTGTGTGTGTGTGTTCATCAGTACTTAATTTACAATACATTTTATGAGGCATTTATCGTTAAACCTGTATATCAGTGGAGGATGGAAAATCAAGTGCCAATACAAACTGATGTTGTTAGAACTTAATGGAAATCTCCCTGATTCATGATCTTGGTCGAGGCTCTAGATTCAGTAATGCAATTGATTTGCAATTATGTTATTATTTTGACCTAAATTGTGGGGTTTTGTCTGGTGATACCAAATTTTGTAGATTCTTTTTTTTCTTTAAGCAGGGGGCTGCATACCTCTGAGAGGTAGGTAGTCATCTAGTAATCAAAAGATTGGTGGTTCCTGCAAAATGAACCCCCAACTGCTCAAATCCTGCAATGGATTGGCAACCTATTAAAGGTGTTTCCCTGGCTTTTGACCAATGAGTGGTGGGATAGGCTCCAGCATAACTCCACAACTTGACTTCAGACAAGTGTTTGGCAATGGCTTGATGGATGGACGGACTAATCAAGCTAATGTATATACTGCTCTTAACACACCCTGGTGTACAACGTGAGAGAGGTCTGTTGTAACGTGTCGTGATCAGTCCCCACGTCGTGGGGGTGACATGGACTTAGATGGAGCTTGGGGGACTAAGGTGGGATGCCCTTCCTGACGCCCCACCATGGGTTTGAATCCCCTGCTTCTATCTCATCAGTTCCCGAGCTACAACAGCCCTCATAAGAGTGGTGTACATCTTAAATGCATAATATTCTTCAGTCAGTCCATTACATTGATGGACAAAAAAAGACTATGGTTTCCTCTCTTGAGAGAGCTTATCGAGGTAAATTGGATCAGAAATGAGTTTATATACAATCCCACAATGCATGCCAACCCAGGGCAGGGCTGATTAAGGGACAAAGGCTTTGTTCAAGCAAGCTTCTCAAGCTTACTCACTGAACATCGCTGTTTTCAGATACGTTTCGCACCAGCTGTTGTTTGTATCTCATGGGTCCATGTGTCCTTAAAATCAAACTCCCATTTGTCTTCCGATTCCCTTGACAAAGTGTCATAATTTCATATCTCAATTTACCCACATGGGCCTGTGCACACTCTAGTGTCATGCTATGATCATACGTAGTATATGGACAACTCTATGTTACAGAAATACCTGTGAGCAAATCAAGACAGTAAAGCAATATTGCATGAACCCACGCTGGGTATTTCCCTAGCAGGGCACATTAATCCCAGTGGGTGAGACAGAAAAGCCTCCAAACACATGTAGACACACAGCAGCCTGTGTTTTCAGACAATACCGAACAGGTGACTGTTCCAGGACAGGCTGGGGTCCCTGGTAATTCCTTTTTTTTTTTGCAGGCCTGCAGAATACTGGCTGTCAAGAAATGGACACACAATCAATCAAGTGCAAAGTCACAGCTGCTGCAAAGGCTATCACTCTCTATGCTGGGCCCTTATCTGACAGGCTAGCGGTTGCATAAGTTTAGGGGGCCCCGCGACTGGACTGTAGGTTGAGATTAATGGATACTTGAGGATGTGTACTTGAAAAGAGCATGTGACGAAAGCTCTGTAACCTTCTATGGGGTGGGATTACTGGAAACCGTTGAGCTTAAAGTTTTATTGATGGCCAAGTAAGTGTGCCCACACGGATGGGACTTGATACTCAACATTAGGAACAAAAGGACACATAAACCACATTTTATAGAGGGAAGGAATAAAATGAAACAAGGATATTTCCCTTTTGCTAGGAGATGGCACCTGCGTTCTTGAAAAAAATCGTATTATCCAAGATAGCAAATAAGTAAGGAATTTGGAAAATGAACCACTCTTTCTGTTTGTGGTGGAAAAAAGTCGAATTTCCAGTAACAAATGGGAAGAGTCAGCACATTTCCCTCCATAGGGGTCTATACCATATGGAATTAGCATTGCTAGTGTGCATGTGTTTGTGAGGGGGGCAATGAAAGATGTATTTGACCTTCAGCAAATCTAATCTGTGAAGGTGATTCTCAGGAAGAATATGGACCAACATGTGAGATGAAGTGAGAGCAGCACGCTTGGCTCATCAATGTATTTTCAGGATCACCGCCATATTTCATATTCATAGGCACATCTCCTCTTGGGGGTTAGAGACTATCCAAAGCAGAACAGGAGACGTAGGGAGTCTTGCTTCGGGAGTCCTTTCTGTGGGTTTGCTTTATCATTGAAGTCCACATACAAAGTCGAGGCGAGCCGCTTTGTAGTCATTTCTTTCTTATTAAACAAACCAATTCTATTCTTTTAAATTCTCTTCAAGTCAGAGAGGGGTCCGAGGTCTCGATGTTGGGACTCTTTTTCAGCTCTGTGCAGGAGGCAGTCACTTTGTGGAGTTTTCTTTTTTGGATATTCCAGCAACAAAACAACAGTTCCTCCACTGTGATGTAGAAACTGCAGTGGCCAGATAACCGCCACCGCGTCACCATATTGGGACTCAGCCGTTGATGCCTGCATTCCGTTAATCTCCTTCCTATATCTACGGACACCCCCAGCCAAAAACACTTTTAAACTGAATATTCCTCCTTCTGAAATCTCATTTAAAGCATGTATAATATATTACCTCACGCTATTTGCAGCTTCAAGCGTTTCCAGATTGACCACATATTTTGCTTTGATCCTTGCCAGGACTGGCAATAGATGGCTTTGGATTTAGATGTGATCGGACATTTATAGGATTTATCAAGCTTTCGCAAGCGGCTCTACACAAATACAGCTATGATTCAAATCATGGCTATGTTTGTTGCTCTGACAAAGAACATCATGTCATGCACATCTTTGCCAAATCCCTGGACATTGTCAGTTGGCACATCTTACACACTAAACACTAATCCCCCTCCCTCAAAGCCAGACTGTATTTATAGAGCCGGGACGGTGAAGATGCTCACGACAGCATGATTACATCTTAAGATGCAAGCGATGGGAAGGGCTCAGAGAAGCTAAAACTGCACATCAGATAATTTCAGGACACTGGGTAAGGACAGATGATACATTTGATTACTTATAGTGTTTAAACGCTCTTCTATTTTCTTATCCAAGTCTGCTTATCTTTAAATTTCAATACTGAGACTTTCCTAATCTCCCCAAACTCTTATCTTAAAATAAATCCCCCACCTTTTTTCATAGTGTTGTGCCTTTGTGGGGTTTTGCAGCCTTCAGTGTTCCCAGTAGCTGATGTCTGGCTGCATATCAGAGAAAAGGATACTTTTGCATTTCATTGATGATTCACTAATTTTCAGCTAACATCTTCCATCCATCATCCATACATCCATCATCAACCACTTATATGATGGCAGCTTGCAGAGTCATCCTGGAGCCTATCCCAGTGCTCATTAGCCAAGGTTTGGAAACACCCTGGACAGGTCACCACTCCATTGTAGGACTGGAGCAGTTAGGGGTTCAGTGTTTTGGACATGCTTTCTGCAAGGGCTGTGGATCAAACCTGCAATCTTCCAAATACGAGACAACTTTCCTCCCTCCTGAGCCATGCTGCCCCAGCAAAAATCTTCCACCTGATAAACGCACTTCTTTAATTGAACTGCCAAGTGCATTGTCCAAAGTTTGTTTGGAGGAAATTGATGCCCAGCTGGTCGTCCTCAGCAGTAATTAATTACCCATGCCTGCCCCAGTGGGAGGAAGGATCAATCTTGGGTGGCACTCTCAGTGGATTCCTCCGCTAGCCTTGGGGACTGGTACACCGTGGCAGGGGAGTTTATCATCAAGAATAGAGAGTCCTTTTTAAGACTCGAGACCTCACCGCCCCCTCCGTCATTCATCCTCAACACAAGTTCTTCCTACAAGTCTAGGCTGCCTTTGGTAAAATAGCCAAGAAAACAGAATACATTCCAAATTTATGAAGAATGCCCCCTTGACACTACGTCATTTGATAGATTCCCCAAACAGTCGAGCAGATTCAATTAGGGTATGGAATAGACTTTTGAAATACGTAACGCAGTGGCTGCCAGTTACTTAAGGGATGTGATTGATGTCAGTGAATGGCATTTAGCATGGCTGACCCTGATTTAGATTACCATCTCATTAGCATCCGTAGACCCCGACACACAAAGCACAGCAGCACTGCCGCCCTGGAGAAGGATCGCAGGGCCCAGCCTGGGGGAATATCAAGCTACAAAATACTTTAATTTCATAGTTCTTGTGCAACATCAGAGCACTGGGAGGCCAGCTACAATACAAATCAGATGGAAAAAGCCCCCCGAAAATTCAGGGTCATAAATAATACTCCAAGCCAAAGCCTTTCCCTTAACTGCCAGCTAAATTAATACATCCGTTAGATAGCAGGGCTGCAATTTATTCCTTTGTTGGACTCATAATGACTGAGATCCCACAGGGAGGGTGACATTGCAATTCTGAGCTACAGAGTCGGCAAATGGAGCTATTACTCAGGACAAATAACTCTGATTTTTGAGTCAATAGTTGTGATAGGGCTGAAACGAAAGGCATTCATATATCATTTCCTTCATATTGCACAATAAGTAACAGAACTTGCATGCCCATGTCTATGCGTTGGGACATAATAGCAGTGAACCTGTTCGAAGGTGCTGAAAATTGAGTTTCCCTCCACAGGCAGAACAAAAGGAAACAGCGGAGCTCTGCTTTAATCAATATTACCTATTGTTTATTAAACTTGACACGCTGTGTGAGATTCAAAGATGACTCACTACTGTACAGGCGAGGTGTGTGTATGTGTGGGGGGAGGGGGGTGTTAGTCGCTTCTTCCTACAACGCTGATGCCATTTTTGTCGAGACAGCATCTTATGGGAGAACTGTGCATCTTTCTCTCTTTGTTCATTACAGGAGCTGCTGCAGGCCCAAATATGGCCTACTTTTACCCCCCACCCTGGTGGAGCAGATGTTGTTGGCATGAGGTGTTTAAATATATCCTTGTGCAGCCGTTTGGGTGCAACTCTGGAATGTAACACAAATCTGGATCCCAAACCTTCTATTGTCAAGTTGAGGTACTGGGAGAGGGAGAGAGAGGGAGAGGGAGAGAGAGGGAGATTGTCCTAATGGTAGTTTGCTCTGTCTCCTCTCTGTCTCACTGAAGGCTGACAGAAGCCCCCTAATGCTCACACCAACAAATGTAAGTACCCCCAGCCACTCCTGCCAGGAGAATTACCATTCAAGTGGACCAAATACAAAACCAGAAAACGGGATGACTGGAGTCCAGAGACAGGACCATTGCCCCCAACCCATCCCGTCGGTGTGAGCCTCAGTGAGGACGCATCCCACCAACTATGCTGACTGTCACAGAACAGAGACCTGCTCCCCATGTTATAGCTCTCTCAGATAAAGTGCAACACAGGAGGTGTTGCTGAGCTATCCTGACATTATTTGGTGAAGTTGTTTCTATTATTCTATCCCCGAGTCCCCTAATGTCCCAAATCCAATCTTCAATGAATGTTGCGCAGACTGTGCACCAAAAAAGAAATCACTGCTCACAAGAGCTGTGCGCCTGTACCAGAACATGCCACGAGCCTCTCCCAGAATAATAACAAACCCCACACCAGTAGATGGAAGAGGAGTACAAGTGTCATGCACTATTCAAACTCATAGATTTGAATGTTTCCGACTGGAAAGGGCCATCGATGACCACATCCTGGACGAGGGGCATTGTACAGCCGGAGTGAACATTCTGCTTTGGTAATTCACTGATAGTTTCTGAACCTAATTTAGATAGATTTACTTTGCTTAGGCGTCATTTCTTTTAATAAAGGAGGAAAAAGAACACCATCTACACATTTTCGATTTCTCCCTGAAAGAAATGAGGGTGACTGGTGGCAAATTTATCTGATTAGACCCTGTAATAGCACAGAGATGTAGGGAACAAATTCAATTGTTTTCTGCTTTTTACATTCAATGAAAAATCACAATGAATACTTGATTTGTTCCGAACATTTTTCCACCGAAAACATTAATTTTGATCAATAAAAAGCAAGTCGTCAGGACCTTGTTCATCAAAGTAAAGATGTAAAAAAGTGCGTCCTCTTACGACCAAGTCAAGATGATACATTTCCCTTCGCTTTCTTTTTCTTGACTGGTAAATAATACCAAATGAACTGTGATCTGTAATACGTCTCCCCTCTCATCCTGTGGACTGATAATTCACTTTGAACCTATTCCGACCTTTTTACGGAGGCAGGACGATGTGTGCAGATGGGACTGTGGTGGGAAATGTGTGCATACTCCATAGCAAGGCTGGCAGGAAGGCTCATCCTGCTATGCTTTTATTTTTCCTCATGGCCGCTCCTGTAATCGCCAACCCATGTCTGCGTCTGATTAACGGTACGGCGCTTGACGCCATGTGCCCATTCATGCATGCCATGTTGAACTGGTGTGAGGCTCTGGGCTTTCTCATGGGAAAATCCCTTTTCCAGAGTCATGCAGATCTAGAATGTTGCAGTGGTCAGATGAAGAGTTTTTATCTCACTTGTTTTAAGCAATCATTGGGTTTTTTCGAGTGAGTTTTGTTGAATTTGAATAATTTTGAACATGTTTGGAAACAACGGAGAAGAAAATGGGACTGTGTAAATCTTCAGTTTGACAGTGTGAAGAATGTTGCCTCAGTTGCCTGTAGTACAGGGGAGCAAGGGGCTTCTTCCATTGGCTGGTGAACAATTGTGTCAAAGGGAGATGAGGAATGACAAAACAGCACCACAGTACAGGGGAGACAGGAAGGAAGCAGCTGCAATAAAACATCATCTATAATTCAGGAGAGGTATAATCACGTAACTTCTCCCCGTCCTCGTTTGCTGTAAGTATGATGAAACTACAGAAGGCTGGCTTCAGTGTAATAATAATGAAGAAGAGCCCCTTACCCCTCTTCAGAAGAGAGAGAGAGATAGAGAGAGGTTGAGTCCTTGATTAAATATTGACTTGCGATTGTCTATGTTCTTGTCTCAGTCCAATCAATAATTTACATGAGGTAAAAGAGAATGTCAGAATTATCCCAGTTGCTCCATGTTTGCCAGACATCTATTTTGTTTGTGTTCACCCACCGGCAGCTCAAAACCAAACGTAGGAGAAGCTTTTTGCAAATGAGCCCTCCTCTGTGAAACTCTTTCAACACTTTTATCATCATTTTAGCAACTTCGGGGAACGTTTGTCCCCCCCTCAGTGAGTAGAAACTCTCTCACAATAGGATCACGGCATCTCCATCAGTTCAATTCCAGTACCTCCCTTCTCATTCAGCTCTTAAATTCTACTCCATTATCAGGAAATTATCATCACAAGGTAAACGGCAACATCAACTAAGACCATTAATGCTTTCTCATAAAATCCAAAGTCGATGCTGAGGCGAAGACTCCTAACTTAGTCGATAGCTATTGATAAAGCCACCAATATCCATACTAATGTGTGCTTAAGTTGGAAGTTCCTCAGAAATAAAAGGTATATAATCAAGGGAGATTTTCCAGACCAATGAGGCCGACTCCTTGTAGCATATAATTGGAGAGAGGAAATTGACTGCCATCATCTCATTTGTAGCCCCATCTATGAGTAAACGTTTCCAGCATTGTTAGTAATCCTGGCATTTTATTTCAGAATGGTGGGCGAGTACAGTATTTGTATTATCCAGGCCACCATTTGCCTCTCGGCAGTTGCTCATCTACAGCATGGACTCCTGTTGCCATGCCACAGCAAAGTAAGTGGCACTATGAATCTTTTATAAGAATGTGAATAGGTTGATGATGAGGTCTGTCCCTAAAGCCTGCTTCATAATACAGTCCCTATAGTTTGGGAATAACTACCACTGCTGCTCAAATAGCACAAAGTCATTGTGAGTGATCGCCCACGGGGCCGTGATATAGTGTATTGTTGCAAGCTTGTATAGATGACAATCATCTTCTTAAAACACATTTTCTTTTATTCATCGATTACCAGAGGAGCAATAAAAAGGGGAATAGACTCATGACATGTATCAAAACAAGTTTGCATAGACCATTAAAGGTGCAATGAAAATGGAAATGGGCCGTGATTACGTATGGGCTGGGGATGAAACATGCACACTCACGTACACACACATCATTTTGAAGCCTCTATGACTGCTGCCTTTAGACCTCCCACAATGGCATTCATCTGGAAGATAATTGCACATTTTACTAGCTTATGTCAAAAGCAAGTCCCAGGAGAGGACCCTGAGGGCTGCAGCACAATAGGGTTCTCATACACCGGCTGACTGTCCTGAAGAGAGCCTCTGACAGCCTGGCTTACTTTCCGCTTTGCTATGATGTCAGGCCCTAATTCCATATGGCCTCCATGACAACCATATTGGATTTCACAGCCATGAGATAGACACCTTAATAGCACGTTGGAATTGTGTGGCAGAAGACTCCCATGCCGGTATACAAGAAAAGATCTTGAAATACCATTTACCAGAATGATTTGTCCTTTTAACAATAGTTGAGACTCATCAGACAGAAGTAGTCAATTCATAATTCATTATGAATGCTTTGTTGTGTGTCTTGGTATGCATCCCTTGTGATGATGAGCAAATCGATATCATGGTGTGAGTAATCTATTAATCTACTGAGAAAGGCTAATAATGAGTATTTTATGTTGATGATGTATCGGTTTCCTTTATCGAACGGTGAGATTGAAATGTTTCGTGAACACAGGATAATGGAAGCTGCGCAGATAAAAGGATTTAGTTCTGCTTTCACAAACTAAACAATGTTTTGTTTCCCCAAGCAAGATGTCTTCAGCATCTCAAATGCAATAAGCTTCACTATTAATGCTTGAAATTAATCCTGCAACTATATTGTTAAAATTTCATCAGCAAAATTTACAAACTGCCAATTTATCATTTATTATTCCTATCATCATCATCATCATCATCATCATCGTTATTATTATGGCTCAGTGGGTAAAGCAGTCTTCAAGGTTGCAGGTTCGATCCTAGCAGCTGTAGAGAAGTGTGTTGAAGAGTCCTTGAGTAAGGCACTGTTCCCCTAACTGCTCTTCCCTGTGATGGACCGATGACCTGTCTAGGGTGTGTCCCTACCTTTCGCCCAATTAAAACTGAAATGGGCTCCAGTTACCCTGTGACCCGACTTCAGATAAGCAGTTGACAATAGATGGATGGATTATTAATAACCATAACAATAATGAGTGGTTCATTTTTATGTGCCACGATTAGTCCCCACATTGTGGGGGTGAATACAGATTTGGGTGGAACGTGGGGGATTAAGGCTGGATGCCCCTCCTGAGGCCCCACAATGGAATCAAACCAGCAAAATCTGGTTCATCACTTCCTGAAGCACACACTTGACCACTGAGCTACTGTGGCTCCATAAGAGTGATAATAATAATAATACATTGTATTTAATAGAAACCTTTCATGGCACCCAAGGTCACCCTGCATCATATATGATCAGGAATAAAAGATACAATAAACAAGAACGTAGTAAAAAACATCGGTGCAATCAACAGTAAAACACGCAATAAGCAATAGAGCATAGCTCAGCTAGGAACCAAATCAAGATGCTGTTAATGCAATTGTAGGGAGCAAGCTCCTTTAAAAAGATGGGGTTTTAGAGCTATTTGAATGTCTGCAAAAGGATCTGCCCATGTGACCCACGGCCTGATTTAAAGTATCTGCTCTGGTCAAGGATCACAGCTTCATGTTTTGTTGTGATCACCGTTTTTAGCCCCATGCTCAATGCAATTTTTTTAAAAAAAAGAAATGGTCTTCCCATGTTTTTATTAACAATTCAGCCATACAGGTGTCAAAATGAAATGAACGTTTCTCAAAAATCACATAACTATATGAGCTCAATGAAAGGAATTCAAAAGTGTAACATCAGAATGATACATGAATTTAAGTTTACCACAAGTCCTTGAAACTTCAAGTGGCACCAGGTAACTCTCTGGATTTCGGCAACATCTCATATCAACCATTGCAAAGACAATCAGGAGGCTTTTTTTCCTCTTTCTTACTGCCACGCAGGAATCATCTCGCCAAGATAGGTGAATTAATTTACAAGCCATACTTCAAAGGATCACCATGCAAGATCAGGAACAATAATAACAAGTGATGCAAGTAAGTAAAATGTCTATACTTCTAAATGAGATGTTAAGCTACCCCCATATGGCCAAGGAGGTTTTGTATTCACTGATAAAAAGCACAGGCCGATCAAGGCTTCTTAGGGACTGATCGGAATGGTGACTGTGCCATTTTCTAAAGGGCATCATCATACTGTGCAACCAGAGAGTTTAATGATTATATATTTGAGCAGAAAAAGCTACCGGATGCTTCTTTAAAGCAAAAAAGTCAATGGTGCCACTTTAAACATAATTAATTGGATTAACTACATCACAGGAGTTTTCACAGTAACAGCCCTTCTCGGACCCAAATTACTTTCCATGGTCGTTGGCAGGAGAGAACCAGGAAATTGACGTGTTTTTCCCCCAACACCAATGAAGCTGTAAACTACTTAGGCAGAATGACCCCCAACAGTGCAGACCACCCCAGTACTATGACCTGTTGTGCCCCAGAATGCCCGCTCCCTGCCGGTGTCGTCAGACACGTATATAACCTTCACCTGGCAGAGGAGTCCAAAGCTGAAGTCTGATCGTAAACCATCCCACAGAGCTGACGCATCCATTCAGCGCAGGTTCCACATCTCTTAATGGCTTCATTCTGTTTTATGCTAGCAGATAAATGCAACTTCTACGAGCGCACGTCCACTTTGATGGTCATGAGTACTGCTCTTTTGAGGGGTGAGATTGATGATTGCCCGCAAGCAATTAACAATATGCTTTCACTGGCAAATTGTTGCCAGTGTGCCTGATCATAAGTGGAGTACCACTCAGCATCTAGTTTCCCGCAAGCTTTCTCGCTTCCTGAAAGCCGTTTGGTATTGTGCACACAATTGATTTCTTAGTCAAGCTTCAGCTCACCTGCCTCCAGCAACTGATATCTCCAAGGATATTCTGGCTTCCGGAAGCAACAGTTATTTTGTGAGCCTATTCACTAATTGTACAAAACAACACAGAAAAGCACCAAAAAAGGAAGCCTTCTGCACTGGTTTCTCAAATATTTTTTTTATTTTTTTTATGTGAGGCACTACCAGTCCAAAAGCATTATTGCCCTGTTCCCCTCCGGAATGTAAAATGTGGCTGGGGCAGATAAATAATTGAGTTTGCCTCAGCGTGCATCACCGAGGACGGTGGTTATGTCTGTCGAGAGATGACACAGACGTTCTCTGTACAGGCTGAGCAAATTTAAACACTCTCATATTGAAACAAACAAGTTTCTCCAACTGCTTCACTCTTTATTCACCTGTATTTCAATAATTTTAGCGAATTCTTGCCATCAGGAGTAAAACCATCCATAATGTGTTGAAAATGAACCTACTTGTAATGGGAAAAAATATCTTATTCAGTCTCCGTAGCAGACCTGCTTCAAAACCACTCCTGAAACAAATTAGATACAAAACCCTTTGCTTGAATTTGGTCTTTGAGTTTATTAGTCGTTATACATTTTTGAGTTGGTGAATGTGGTCAGGCTAAGTGTAGTGTAGTTAAAAGGCAAATTGCAAAATGATGGCACATTTTACCGGGCAAATTAGAGATAATTGTGAGAATCAACATCTTCTCAGCATCTCCTCTGGTGTCGTTTTCATAGTACTTTA
Source organism: Regalecus glesne (assembly GCA_900302585.1). NCBI lineage: Eukaryota > Metazoa > Chordata > Actinopteri > Lampriformes > Regalecidae > Regalecus > Regalecus glesne. The sequence goes on along the minus strand of OMLC01046937.1, from coordinate 8,205 downwards.
TAAGCCTCTAGCCCATGTTTACTGAACAAAAGCGGGTAATTTCTGCATTACACACACATTCAGTGTAAACACAGAGAGCATTAGTGCCATCATTATCTACTCTTATAATCACTCACCTAAGTATCAAGCCCAAAATTCTTATTTCAGTCAATCAAAGTATCCACTGGACTGTATCATTTCATTAATTTTGAATTTAACTTCCCATAAATCTATTGGTTATTTTTTATTGATGTAATTCAAGCTCTAACATTCAACTGTTAGGGGTTCAGTATCTTGCTCAAGGACACCTCGCCATGCTTTCTATAAGACTGAGGATCAAACCTACAATCTTCCGATCGCCAGACAACTGCTCTTCCCATTGAGCCATGCCATCCCACTACTACTACTTTTGATTGCTCCTGTTGGGGGTCACCACAGCAGATCATCATCTCCATCTCTTTCTATCCTCTCTATCTTCCTCTGTCACACCAGCCACCTGCATGTCCTCCTTCACCACAACCATAAACCTCTTCTTTGGTTCCAGATCCACTTTACCCCTTTTTCTTTGCCAATCTTTTCCCCGTTATACTTTCCTGTACTTCCTCATTCCACCACCAAGTCTCCCCGTCTTCCTTTCTCAGTCCAGTTGACACATCAAGTACCCTCCTAGCCGTCTCCCTCGCCATTTCTCCAGGCATCCTGCAACTCTTCACTACCATCCACTACATGTCTTCACTCCTCCCTAAACTCCACACGACAGTTTTTCTTCTTCAGCTTTAATCACTCAATCCCTGGTTGGCCTTTGCTATCTTGATCTCCAAAGTTATCCCACGGTCATCTTATGACCGTTTCAGACTTCCCATAGAGAGATGACAAACTTCAGTGCCCTCACTTCACTGAGACAGCATTAGAGTATATCTGACACTGCTCTCTAGTGAGCGGGGCTTACCACTCTCTGGTTGTACATGACTGCTTTATTGTCTGGTAGGACCCGGAGGCAGTGGTCTGTGTGTTTTGGTGTATTAATGGGGCGATCGTCTCCGCACACTGTTCAGCGTTAGTGTAGTTTTAACATTCAAATGTAGACCTTTTTATCTACTACGAGAATTCACAGCTGTGATCATCATCACTGTTCACTTCCCATCTAGCTCTAATGGAGATGCTCAGGCTGGCAGAGCCTTGGTCGAACTCTATGACGTAGTTAGTGAGCTACAGGCACCCCAACCTGACGGCTTCTTCACGTCAAAGTGAATGTCAACAAAACCCATTTAAAGACAATATTCCCCAAATTTTTGCAGCATATGGAGTATGATCTATGTATTATGATTTTACTCATTTGACCTGCCAAGGGACTGCAGATGCAAACTAGGTTGAAGCAATAAATACTCTGATTGGGCGCATCAAATGGTGACATTTATGGTAAAACCCGCACATGGTCCATTTTAACTAATTAAACAACCAAACCATCCAATGCTGCCAATCTACGTTCTCCCCTGTCACCACTTTCCAGTCTCCAATGCCCTTCAGATCCTGCCTGCTAGATAAAATATAGTGCACCTCTGTGCCCTTTCCTCCACCCTCATACCTCATCCCCTTTGCCTCCCTCTTACGAAAATATGTATTCACCACAGCCATTTCTATCATTTTGGCAAAATCCACCACCATCTGTTCTTCCACATTCCTTTATTTAACACCCCATCAACCCCTCATCACCCCTCTTCCCTTCTTGCCCATTGAAGTCAACTCCAATCACCGCTCTATGCTTCTTGGGTACATTTTCCACTTCATTCGACTCGTGCCAGAATTTTCCTTTGTCTTCGACTTCACATCCTACTTGCTGGCTATATGCACTGATAACATTCATAATCACTCGTTTGATAGCAGACTTCAAACTCATCGCTTTGTGCGAGTCTTTCTTCACCTCCAACACACTCCTGACATACTCCTCCTTCAGAATTATCCCTACCCCATTTCTCTTCCCTTCCACACCATGGTAGAAGAGTTTGAACTCACCTCTGAAGTTCCTGGCCTTACTCCCCTCCCACCTGGTCTCTTGCACATAAAGTATATCTACATTCCTTTCCTCCATCATATCAATCAGCTATCCTCATTTGAAGGTCATAGTGCCAATATTCAAAGTTCTACCTCACTTCCACACTCCTTCCCTTCCTCCTCTCCCACTGCCTCCGCACAAGCCTGTCACAGCCCTCTCCTTCTCCTTCTTACAGAAGCATAATTTCCACCAGCACCCTGATGGGCAATGGTGCCAGTGGAAGTCATTGGTAACCTGGGCCTCGACCAATCCAGCATGGAAATCCAATTCATGATCCACATATTTGATTTGGCAAAGGACACCACCCTCATCATTTATTACGGCTTAGGGCCAACACAAAGAATTCACTGGCTTGTGCATCTTCGGTGTCTGGGTATAGTAATACCGCACAATACTAAAATGATAATATCAATTACAACACAAATATAATGAAAAAGTAAACGATTAACTCAGTCACCAGATTTGGCTGCCAGCTCAATTGGCGATTTTCTCCTTGATATATTAACCATGAAGCATGTTTACATAGTCTATGACTTCCCTCTGGGATGAGCATCACCCCATCTGGTGATTCTCATTACTACTTGGGATTAATATGAAATATTACCCCTGTTAATGAATAATAATGTGCTATTCTCCCAAATCCAAGTGGAATTCTCATCATACCTCTTGACTTGTAGAGGCAACAGATACAGTTGAATCCAAATATTGAAGTGTTGTTTTCTGTGGATTTCTTACCATATGTGTTTCAATGAGAGAACTGATGTGAAGGGGTCTTCATCACCCTGCACCATTTTTGAACTCATGACTGTGAAATAATCTTGTTTAATGCACCAACTGATGAAGTCACACCATCAGGCCTAAGGCCTGGTTAAAAAAAGGATGTGTTTCCCTTTTAAAACTCGAGTGTGTCAAAAGACAATGTTTTTCTTGTTCTTCTTCCAAATAAAAGCTGTATTTAGGCTATGTATGAAACTTTATACATAAGGCAATTCAAAGTCCTTTACAAATGCAAAAGTAAAAGAATATTAAAATTGAGAGAAAACTTCAATGTTCTCCAGTTTTAAAGAAAACAATAGCAAGCTGCTCAATCTAGATAACATCATTTTCCCCAGCATACATTTAAATCGGCAATAACCTAGTAAACATAACCCAACAAGCTTTTACTTGGTGTGAACCCACCAAAATGAAATATATTTGTTCTATGTGAAGTAGGGCTCACTTAAATAAGAAAATAATTCTGAGACCATTTCTCAATCCCAGCACACAAAGAGCAAACGGTTTGCATATTAACTGTAGCCACCAATGCATCTTGACAGTATAATATCTGTTGCAGTGTAGCTCGCCTCCTAATGCAAGAAAATCCCCTCAATATGAATAGATGGTGGTGATGACTGGAGGGGCTGGGTGCTTTAGTCGTTTTAATGGCCCCAAAGAACAGCATTGTGTTGTGTGTCCTCTGACAATGAGATAACTCATATGGACTTCTTATCAGCTCAAATGGAGGGATCAGCTTCTATGAATTTTAACTGCCTATTACTCAATACCTCTGAGGATGAAATGCAAGAAATATCATAATCTGCTGTAATACAGGGTATCTATCACATCCGTCCTCACATACGAGGCCTTTCCCATCGCACTAGGCTCTGGTTTTCTCTGCCATCATTCTAGCTCTCCATCTGTTCCTGCCAACTTCAGGTCTGGTCTGGTGAACGTGATCCACCCATGAACTAATGCATCCATCTTTGAGCAAGACGGCTGATACCTAGAATAAATTATGAATGGGAACTTGGGGGCAGCATAGTTCAGGGGGTAGGGTGGGCATCTAGTAATCGGAAGATTGGTGATTCAATCCTGGGTTTCTTCAGAAAGTGTGTTGAAGTGTCCTTGAGCAAGATACTGAACCCCTAATTGTTTAGGACAACAGATTGACAACTAGCCTGGTGGCTAAATCTGGTGTATTTACATTCTAAATATACAATATGCGCTGTCCCTACAGAGGAGATACAGTGTCCAAATAATATTTGGAATATATACACACACACACACACACACACACACAGATTGATAGATAGATATATATACAAGCTATTCTATTGCAATATTATTATAATAGAATAGCTTATATAGCCCAAGAGAAGACTAATAATAATAAGAAGAAGAAGAAGAAGAAGAAATGACCGTTTTATGTGTCACGATTAGTCCCCACATTGTGGGTGTGGACACAGACTTAGATGCAGTTTGGAGGATTAAGGCCGGATGCCCTTTCTGACGCCCTGCAACGAATTAGAACCCACTGCCTCTGGTCATGAGTCCCCAAAATGACCACGCTAACCATTGAGCTACAGTGGCCCAAATTACTAATAATAATGAAAAAGAAAAACACGGGACACTCACTTTGAGATTGATGACGACATTATGTTGTTCTGACACATGTTCCGGGTTGAATTATTGTTGATGGCATGGACTCTTCACGAGTGTAAAACAACATGCAAAGTAAGACCCAGCTTTGCATAAATTAAAAGCTAAATTTGGCAGATTTCAGATAAAGTGAAGCACTACCAACTTTTCACACCAATGCCTTCTCATAAACAACAGCATGATGTATAATTCCCCATACACCAAAGGAGCCTGATGGCAGAACTAGATGGAGCAAAGGTTGTGGATGTGCCAGACAGGGCGGAGCAGAGATCCAGGTCATGGTGTCTGTGAACAGACACATCGACACCACTCCACCATCTCTCCTCACAGCCATTGCTGAATACATTAGCTTAATGAACTAGCGAGGCACATACGGATGCTGACTGTAAATTTGCCAGCAGCACCAACTAGCCCCCTGTGCGCATGCTGTACAATGATAAAGTGGTGTCTCGCTGGCTGTACAAGGGTCACATAAAAGAGACTCAGCTGCAGTAATCGACATCATATATCCAGTTTCACACTTCTAGGGCACAGATCCTAAATTATTCCAAGTTCCCTCCTTATTTATCCTCTCCCCACAAAAGATAATGATCTCCTGGTGAGGTGCTCGTGCACAACACCAGAATCACTTATTGGTATTGTTATTAATGACTTGGGACATGGTACTCCTAAAGCCTTGGATAAAATAGCTGATAGAAAAATAGTTTGCAATTACATTAAACTATGTGTAATTTGGCTTTGCAAAGAATACAGAAGAAAAGTCTATTTGACTTGGATTGAGATTGCCGCCATTATCCCTTTGTGTATTGCATGCTTGGTAAAGCAATCAGCTGTATGCCGACTTCAAGAGTCTTAAAGCCTAGATACTATGTGTTTATATAAAGTGCAATAAAAGCTACCACAAAGCACCAGTCATCTATCAATAACTCAAGAATGTTACACAGTTAGCTTTTAATAGATGATCTCTTTGTGTTTTTAACCGTCCTGAAAAACGATCGTCAATGGACTTTAAAACATCCATTTCCTCCAGAGTAATCCTTTTGAAGAAAAGCGTGTGACATTTATACATTTTAGACTTACAACTTTGGGGGAATTAGACAGTATAATGCACGACTTGGCCACTACAGCCTGACATTGCAATCCCCTTGTCATAGAGTCCTAAATTCACCAAGCGAACTTTCCCCAAACAAGTCAAACGTTATTTCTTTCCTCCTTTCTTTCATTTTTAGACAGCAAATCAACACTTTGAGCCTCAAAACCTGTGGGGTCAAAAAATACATAAAAGGGTTTGTATTTCTTTTGAAGCAGAATCTATTTTGGGGTAACCTTTTGACATCTCATCCATGTGCAAAGGGATGGCCAGTTCAAAACGGGGAAGTCTTTTGGGAATTTTTGAAAGTCCAGGTTACATGGCAAGGCATATGTTTTAAATCCCTATGAGCACCACTAATACAATAAATATCCAGAATAAGAAAATAAGTCATTAATTGGGGCCGTGGTAGCACATGCACCTCCGACTCGGGCATTGTCGGTTTTATCCTACCGGGGGGCATTAGGAAAAGGGCATCTGGCCTTCATCCCCCATACTCGGGTAAATGTGAGGATACATTGTAAAATGCTTTAAGTGATCTCTAGATCAGAAAAGGACTGTATAAAAAATTAGTCCATTTACAATTCAATGGTCCAAATGTTTTTGGAACATCGTTTATCAACAAGTAAACATTGCAAATTACTTTTATATATAGATACTGGGATACCGTATAAAATTTCCTATAGCTGTTAATTTATGAATATTCAAGAATATTCTAGTTTTGTTTAGTGAAAAAAAACAGTTCATCATACATCAGAAATATCCCTGTCATGTGTTCATGTGGTGCAGCATCCTAGTAAGAGTTGGGTTCGCTGTGATTGATCCAGGGTAAAACGGGATGAAGGTTTTAAATGTGAGTCATGGAGGTGTGATACAGGATCAATAGACCTGCTGTTTCACGCTATTTACACAATGTCTGCTTTGTTATAGCTTAATGAGCTTCGGAATCAGGAAAGAATCCCTCATAATTAACCCTATAATCCCCTGGGGGTTATCAGGAGGCAAAAAACTACATTAGGCCTCCTTCACAATCTGCATGTTGGTTAAGCATGCCAACCAGGGTGGGCTTGATAAGAGATACACTGAAGCATTATGCAATATCATGTTACACTGGTGAAGGAGGCTTCAAGTTTAATGCTAAAATCTGTCCAGCGCTTCTGGCTCTTGCCTTTGATAGGACTTCACACCGTTATAATGTTCCCTCATTAGTCCCACAAGAGGAAATGTGCGATCCTCTGGATTTAACCCATCCTAGAGTATAGGACCGGTGAGCAGCCACCATGTGGCGCTCGGGATGCTGTTAGGAGTTCAGCGTCTTGCTCAAGGACACCTCGACATGCTTTCTGCAAGACCACAAATCTTTGATAACTGGACAACCACCCTACTGACTAATCTATGCCACCCCCAATAACATAAGACTTCATGACAAGCGTAACAGAAAACAGCAGTTATATTTGTGGTTGACGTCAAACGCAAACATCTGGTTATATTTGATTACATGTTATCAGACGTTTGCATACAGAACATTGCATATTGCCAATCATGCACTTAAGATAGGCCACAGTGACTCATCAGTAGATTGAGCATGTCCCTCTAAGTCGGCCATCACTGATTCGATCCCTCTGCGAGATGTCAGGAAAGGGCCTCCAGCCTTAATCCCCCATACTCCTGTAAAATCTGAGGCATTTATTGTAAAGTATTTTGAGTCGTCACCAGACCAGAATAGAACTCCACAACAAATGAGTCCATATACATATAAAATACAGAACAAACCCAATGCTGACCTTAAGTACACAACACAGGTACACACCAGAGCAGACCTAGCTCCTAGCTTTACCTCCTAAGATGCTATTCAACATATGAAGGGGAGACAAATTGCACCTGGCAACCTGTGAGTGCCTTTCATTTAATATTGATATGGTAAATTGAGATAGTACCATTGGTCAGTGGAAAACAGCTGTGCCTATGCAGACTTCCACATTATTCCTTTAGATTGCCTTTGGTTTGTTCCAGAGGTTTCTCTTTTTCAGCAGGGAGTGTGGCCTTCGCCAAGCGGCAATTTACTAATGATCTCCCAGCGGAGCTGCAGTCACGCTGCTCATCAGGAAAAACAAGAGCCCAGTCACTATTTCTTCACTTCTGCATCTCAAGATATGCTAGTGGATATCTGGGGGGTTTTTTCCCTCTTTTGGTGTTACAAAAGTTCTTAATCTTTTTTCACCTTGAGTAAACAGAAATTAAGACATACTTCCAGACTCAGGCTTTGTTCAAATTAGCCGTCAAAGCCATAGCACAGTGAGATCCGAAAACTAAATTTATATTTTTGGAATCATTTGTATTGAAACACTATGTTTCTGTTATTTCACAGCATTTACAGCAGGCCAGCAACTGGCCTTGACATGTATTCAGGATTGCACAAAGGAAGCAGGGTTGCAGAGCAGCCCTGAGCAAAAACAGCTCAACAGTCTATACACAATCTCATGCGTGTCCTTGTCTATCGTGTCCTTAGAAATTCCTTATGCTTGAATTGCCCCTGAAAGCTGAGAGGGATTTTCGTTCAATAGAGGAAACGCCAGTTTTATGTTTCGCTTCTCTTTTCTTTGCTGAACCTCTTACGAGGTCATTAATCTGTTATTGTTTATGAAAACAGCAAGCTGAAACAGCT
>OMLC01046933.1:0-12482 GCA_900302585.1 Regalecus glesne | reverse complement strand
TTACCTAAAAGGTTGAATCACTTCATCTGAATTCAACTTTGTTTTGTGATTTCCTTCCCTGGATTATTGAGCATGCATCAAGACTCTTTTCCCTTTTAAACAATTCCCTATTGGTTATTAACATTTGTACTGGGCTGGCCTCCGCCCTCATATCTATATCCTTCCGTCTAGCTACATATTCTCTATTACACCTGCAAGTTACGGCCCTGAGTTGTGCGGCATAGAGGTAGTCTTGTAGTTTTGGTACTGCCATGCCCCCTTTGTCCTTGGGGAGCTGAATGGTGCTATATCAAATTCTTGGCCTTCTGCCCCCCAAGGAATCTGAATTTCCATCGACCCCACTCCATAAACTGTTTCTGTGGTATCATGGGGTGTAGTAGGTAGAGCGGTCATCTGGGAATCGGAGGGTTACACGATCGATACCCGGTCCTGCATATAGCATGTCGAGATGTCCTTGATCAAGACACTTAACCCCTAACTGATCCCCGAGTGCCATATGTTGGCAGCTCACTGCTCCTATAAAATAGGATGGGTTAAATATAGAGAAATCCAAATCTCCCAGGAAGAGCCTGGAACAGGTACAGTAGCCTCGGTAATAAATTCATCTTGATTATTTCTATCCTTGAATCCAATTGTAGTATTGACCGCCGTCCTATATCCCGTCTGAGCTCCTGATTAATCTGAAACTGATTAGCAGTGTATAATGTCCACACTCCCTTTGTGATGTTCACTCCCAGATAGGTAATTGTTTCTGAATTCCATTTAATTTTGTATTTTTCTTCTAACTCTGGTGTAGGAATATAGTTTATGGCCAAGATATGTGTTTTGGTGAAATTAAGTTTGTATTCTGTGTAGTAGCCATACTCTTCCAGTAGGTTCATCAGTGAAGGAAGGACTTGCTGGGTCGCTCCAAGTAGGCTACTAAATCATCTGCGAACAGCCCTATCATATGTTCTCTACCATAGCCAAGACATCAGGTCAGGACTCTGTGGTCTACAGTCATCTACAGGCTAGTGGCCACTCATTCAAGGATGATGATGTTCACATCCTTGATAGGGAGGAACGCTGGTTTGAAAGGGGGGTGAAGGAGGCCATTTACGTGAAGAGGGAACGACCATCTTTGAATAGGGGTGGTGGCCTGAGAGTACATCTGTAGATGTCTTACAATGCCGTGATTGCAACTATTCCCTAACCCCTTGAATGGTGCTCATTGCCACTGAATGTACAGTTGATCACACAACTTGCATATGAAACCAGCCTATTGTTGTGTGGTATCAATGTATCAATGGGGGGGGTTTCAGCTCTGACTGAAGAAGTGACCTGATGAATGATGAAACGTTTCCAAATAAATTTCTGATCCAGTTGAACTGATTCACCTCTTTTTTGTGATCTCCATACCTGGATTATTGACCATGCATCAAGACATATTGGATGGATATTCAAAAGGACAAGGACAATCATACAACTGCGACATCAGCCGAAAACTTTACGATGCTGTTTGCATCCATTATCACCACACAGTTATTGGTGTTGAAGGAATACAGAAGAGTGCTGAGGACACAGCCCTGTGGCAGTTTCATGGTGCGAATCAGTGGAAAAGGGGTGCCATTGTCCACGTTCTCCATGCTCTCAGAAAGTCCAGGATCTAGTCCATACAGTATGTTCAGGACCAGATGCTTGAGCGTACTGACACGCTTGAAGGGAACTAAAGTATTGAACGGTTAGCTGTAGACCATGAACAGCATCCTCACATAGATGTCCCTGCTTTCTAGGTGGGAGAGGGTGGTGTGTATGATGTGAGCAATGGTCTTCTCTGTGGCTCTATCAGAGTAGTATGTAAATTATAGGAGGTCAAGGGTTGATGGGAACATTTGGGCAAATGAGGGACGTATCCAGCTTCTCAAAACATTTGTTTGCTATGTGGTCAAGGGCAGCAGGAGGCTAGTCATTAAGGTTAACTATATTCTTTTATTTGGGAATGGGGGTGAGGGTGGTGAATTTGAAGCAGTTCTGGACAGGCTGGAGGGAAAAGGACATGTTAAATATGTATATGAATATCCCTGACAACTGGTGGGTGCACACCTCTTGAACACATCCAGGGATGCTCTCTGGGCTGGTCACCTTGTATGGGTTGATTTGCTCGAACTAGTGCTCAATATGAGCCTCAGTGATTGAAAGGGGACAGTCCTGGTCTTTCGTGTGGGCAAAGGGAGGGGCGGTGCAGGAAGGCAGCAGTGGGGAAGATTAAGGGAGGTCTAGTAGAGCATTCATAACTTGCATAAAGGAAATTGAGCTCATCTCAGAGGGTGGGAGCAGTGTTTGAGGGTTTTTTGTCCTCAATGTCTGTCATATTTTGGAGTACTTATAGGTGACTTAGTTTGTTGGATGTGAGTTTGGACTCTGTCAATTTCCTGTAATCACCCTTTGCCTGTTTGATTGCTGTATTCCTCTTGTCAGCCAAAGATGAAGGCTGCATGCAGTCCATGCATGGAGACCTACATGGAGATCACTGTTGATCCATGGCTTTTGGTTAGCTATGGCTCTTTTTTGTGGGGGACCATATCTTCCATGCATTTCTTGATGAAACTGGTGAATTTGTCTGCAAGGTCATTGACATTTCCTGCAGTCCTGAATGTTTCCCAGTCCACGTGATCAAAAAAATCCTGTTGGATGGTGTCATATTGGTCAGTGCAATAGTGAATAGTACTGTAGTTGCAGGTGATTAGAGAGGCTGCCAAGTTTACATCCAGTGAGAGCATTGAGTCATCTAGCTTAGTTAATATTTGTAGTCATGGTATTTCTCATAGTGTAGATTATCAGTATGACAGCTTGGTCTACAACATTGAGACAGTCTCACTTCCCCACTTTACTGCTTCCAAGTACTCTTTTCCTCAGTGTCTGAATCACGGTGTAATTGTCATTCCTACCACAGATGGTGGTGAAATATATTGTGGAGCAACTGATAATTCACACAATCAAAGATTGTGGGGGCGGCATAGCTCAGTGGGTAGAGCGGTCGTCTGGCAATCGGAAGGTTCCAGGTTCGATCCCCGGTCCTGCATACAGCATGTCGAGGTGTCCTTGAGCAAGACACTTAACCCCTAACTGCTCCCCGAGCGCCATATGTTGGCAGCTCACTGCTCCTATATAATGGGTTGGGTCAAAAATGCAGAGAAATCCAAATTTCCCCTTGCGGGACTGATAAGGGAATCATTTTTTTTTTCATTCAAGGACACCTCAACATGCTTTTTGTAGGACTGGGTGTCAAACCTGGACCATTCCAATCATCAGATGAACACTCTACTCGCTGAGCTATTCTGCCCCTATATATTCCATTTGCACTATCATTTGTGTTGTCTTACCATTTAGGCCTCTACAGTGGTCTCCTGAAGACAATGGTCTCCTGAAATTATTGCAATGAGAAAGGTTCAGGTTATTTTACACATCTACTGAGTGTATTTATTTTACTGGTGAATTCAGAATGTCAACTCCTTTGCATTTCATCAAATGGAAAAGTGGGGCTTTTGAAAGTGGGTCCAAATGTTTTAACAAACTTTTGCTCTGACCTGTTTATGTCTGGAGCTGAGAGGCCGACCAACTAACTCAGTGTGGATTACTATGACATTGGTTTATCTTCCGCCTGATTATTGCAATTGAATCACAACAAGGGATCCTTGACCTTAATCGTTAATGGTCTGTTTGAAAACCAACTGTTAAACAGTTCAGTATCTCCACAATAGCCACTGGCAACTTGATTGTTTCCATCTATCTGTCTGTTTAGATATCTATTCTCAACTCTAAGAGGAGCATGAACATTGGGATCTTCCTAAAGCAGTTCAAGCGGTGAGTTAGATGTACTATTCTTCAGTGCCATAGTTTTACTTTGTAATCTTGTGCTCACTTGTAATTCCACTAACTGAGGTGGAGTTAGAGTTTTCTATAAAATGGTTTCTTCAGGATTAGCTATTTAAGAAGCTAGCATGCTGTAACAAGCCTTCTCTACATAATGGCTGTGGTAGTGCAAGGCATCCTGTCCTGAAGTAATCAACAGAACAACTATTGAGAACGTGATATATTACTTTAGACTATTTGGAAAAGGTAGAATATCTGACAGTGCATGAAAAGAATAAATGATTCAGTGGATATTTTTTGGCCCCTTTTAAACATTTGTCCTCAAACACATATTTAATATGGCAAACAACTCATTGACCAAACCTAAAACAGTGTCATCTGACATTTTAATTTTTTTTCTAGAAATATATTCTTGTGCAGTACTATATAATGCACCAATAATTTAGTACATGGCCTTAAGGAATGAAAAACAGGAGGAATGAAAAGAAAACTGTCTAAAGAGCAGCAGGTAACAGCATGTTGCTGTCAGGAGCCAAATATTCAGCAGGAAGTGGAATGATGTTATTGCCTCACAGAGAAACATGTGGCCCATGAGATGGCCCAACCCAAAAGCAAAGCATGTGTAGTATAAATAGATAACCACTCACCGTTGCTTCGACAAAAAGGCCTTTGCCACTGTCTGTATGAGTGTAGAGAGGTCTGTTTAACGTGTCATGATTAGTCCTCACAACATTGGGTGGACAAGGACTTTGATGGAGCTTGGGTGATTAAGGCGAGATGCCCTCCCCAATGCCCCATGGTGGGTTTGAACTCACTGCCTCTGGCTTGTCAGTTCCCAAAGCACACACTCTACCACTGAGCTACTGCAGCCACTGTCTGAATGAGTGTAACTCACTGTATCTATCTCTTTACCCTCCACAGGCCTGTGAGGGATATGATTCAAGACATTAGTTCAGGAAGTGGGCTCAACTTTGGTACTGGTAAATTGAGAGAACTGTGCAAGCTGCTGCCAGATGAACATGAGGTGCTTGTGTCAGCTGTTTGTTGTATTTCCAGTGTGTCCTATTGTAACATGGCTCTCACTTGCTGCTGGTAATTGCAGCTTTATAACATGATCCCCTGTATCTTATGAATGGGTGTAGGTTTCGGAGCTGGTCAAGTTTGATGGTGACCAGTCAACTCTTCCTGAGGCAGATCAGTTCATGGTAATGCTGGTCAAAATACCCAGGTGACTTATTTGATTGTTATTCTATTTGATTTTAATAGTTTCCAATAGCCATCCTCTGTTAACCATGGAGAAATTGTGATCTCTCTGCATGTTAGGTATGAAGAACGTCTCAACAGCTTAGTGCTCAAGGAAGAGTTTCACCCCCTCATGGATGAAATTAAACAATCCATTTCTATTCTGACAAATGCTGGAAAAGGTATGTATTCAAATTTGAAATATATGATGAACAGACTTCTTTGGGTCTCTTTTATTCACTTTATTTTTTTTTAAACAGAGCTTCTGGAGTGTGATAATCTACACTCTGTCATTCGCCTGGTGCTGAAGACAGGAAATTACATGAATGCTGTGAGTGTGATATCTAATGTTGAAACTTTAAATAATCTATAAATATTTTTCTTCAGCTCTCATTATACTTATTATTTTATCTCAGGGTGGCTATGCTGGGAATGCCATTGGATTTCGAATGTCATCCCTTTTGAAGTTAGTAGATACCAAAGCAAACAAACCCGGCATGAACCTTATGCATTATGTTGTCATGGTAAGTACTCTTTTTTAAATAGATATAACTGTTTGGTATAGTACCTGTATAATTAAATTTTTCCTCCTCAAAATATGTCTGTTAAATGTCTCTTTTGAATTATTTTGCACGTTTTCAACAGCAAGCTCAGAAGGTTGATGAGGCCCTGCTTAAATTTCCAGAACAACTTAAACACATTCATGCTGCAGCCAGGTAAATTACTTGTTTAAGTAGTCTAATGTGTCTATTTTACCCTTCTTTTAAATGAGATTTCTCACTTAAAAAATGAATTAATTAAAAATTTTCTCTTTGTATGCTCAATAATCCAAGTAAGGAAATCACAAACAAGTTGAATCCGTTCACCCGGACGTGTTTAGCGCAAGAAATGTTTTATCATTTATCAAAGTGACTTCTTCAGCCTCAACTAACTGTGTGCATCTCTCAACCCTACAAAGAATACTGTGGCATAATGACCAAGATGATCGATGGTTTCCGATGCTAATTGGTCAATGACTGGAGTTTCAATGTGTACTATTCACAGAGGATTGGAAAATGGACATTGGACAGTGAAGATAGTCCATATCAAATTACAAGACAATCCCATCCTTAGCAATTCAACCACTCTTAACAAGTGTGTCTGATCCTGAAGCTGTGGCTTCGGTCCACCTACTTCCCATACTGGGGGCAGTACTATAGGCAGAAGGATGGATGTGCAAGGGGATCCCCAATTTCACATATTGTGGCCAACCTATACATGGAGGAAGTGGAAAACAGGGCTCTGACATCCTATCCAGGGACACCACCTAACCATTGGTTCAGATTTGTGAATGACACCCGAGTTAAAATGAAATCCATCCTTACCCCCACATACTCTGTAAATGTGAGGTATATGTTGTGAAGTGCATTGGGTGGTTGTTAGACAAGAAAAACACTATATAGAAAATGAACACATTCGCTATTTATCGCAAACCTACACATGCTGATCAATACTTAAGATTTGGCTCCCATCATCCACTGAAGCATAAACTAGAAGTCATCAGGATACTGTGCCAGTGAGCTGAGAATGTCCCCACTGACACAACTTTTGGGGAAATCATTAAACATTAAACAGGCCCTGGGTAAGTGTGGTTGTCCTAACTGGGCATTTGTCAAACCCACAAAGACACCTAAACATTGCATCAGCCAGTTGAAGAGGGGAGAAGGACAACAGCTGCTTAAGTGTGAACCAGTGGTGATTCCATATATGGCAGTTTTAGAACAGTTGAAAAATGTATTCTCTAAACACGACATCTCGGTTGCTTTCAAGCCCCAAAATGTGTTATGCCAGAATTTTGTCCACCCCAAGGATTGGGTCCTCGAGCACAAAGAGACTAATATAGTGTATGCTGTTAAGTACCAGGAGGATTGCCATGACTTTTTAATCGGGGAAACCAGACATTGGCCAAGAGGATGGCACAACACAGGAGATCTAACTTCTCAGGCCGGGACTCCTCAGCCTGGAGCCATCTATAAGCTAGTGCCCACTCTTTCAACGACGAGGATGTACACATCCTTGATAGGGAGGAATGCTGGTTTGAATGGGGAGTCAAAGAGACCACCTGTTATTGTCATCAAATAAAATGTTTGGAAAAAGGAGATCATCTGTGAAGAAGGAACAACCTTCCCTGAACTAAGGCAGGGACCTAAGAGTACTTCTGTTGCCATTTTACAATGATGGGATCACAACTATTACCCAATCCTCTGTGAATAGTACACATGGTCATTGAAACTCAAGTCAATGGCTGACATGTATGAAACCATCATTGGTTTCAGTCATTCTGACACTGTTGTTTAAGGTTGGAGAACACTCATAGTTAGTTAAAACTGAAGAAGTCACTTTGGTGGGTGATGAAACTTACTCCAACTAATCGGGTCTAGATGAGCTGATCCAACTGTTTTGCCAAAACAGATCATTTAATCGGTTTGTTTCATGATTTTAGGATAAATAAAGATGAAATTGATTCTGAATTCAAGAATAAGGTGAAGAATGTTGAGAATGCCAAGATGGATGCCAGAAAGCAAGAAGATCTGAAAGCTCAGATGGATGATTTTTTAAAGGTTAGGTAGCCCATAAATTGCCATGTTCTTCAACTTCCACCCAATTTGTTGAATTCCCAAATAACTGGATGTTGCCCTAATGTTTTGACCCTGGTCCTATATAGGAGGCTGATGACTGCCTTTCACAAACGGCGACCTCTCTTCAAATACTGAGCTCTGTGAGTGATTCTGTGGCAGATTACTTCTGTGAGGACTGTACCAAATTCAGATTAGAGGAGTGTTGCTCCATTTTCAACTCCTTCTGTGAGAGGTTTATGCGGGCCATCGAGGTGAGCCAGATCAGAACTGTTTTCCATCTTGTTGACTTGCTATTTGACACTCCCAGGCTTTATTTTCTGACTCTGTGGTTGTTCTTTCCGCACAGGAAAATAGGAATCGAGAGACGGCGGAGTTGAAAAGGAGACAAAGAGAGAAACTGCAGATGGTTGCCAAGCGCCGGTCCACAGCCACTTGTTCCATAAGGGACAAAGGAATGAATGGTGTAGAACTTGAGTCTATGTTGGAGAATGTTCTCACCAGCTGTGTTCCCAGGAGGGTTGGAAGGGTTGGAAGAGTTGGAAAGGCCTCCTCTGCCTATGGGAGCCCCATCACTGGCAGCCCCAAAAATGGGAGCTTATTAGAGATCACTTCTCAAGGAAACCTTCCTACAGGAGATCGCAGTGATGGTGACTCCATCAGGCTCAAAGAGGCATGGAACTCAGCAATTGACTTAAAAGGAAACTCTCACCAAGACACCCTCTCTAAAAGTAAGAAATGCAAAGAAAATAATGGCTTTCCACAAACCGATGAGGTGAAAACTCTTATAAAATCAGACAATATTTTTACCAAGCCAGCTGGTAGTACCAGCACTGGTAGTTCATTAGGCGAACTTTTCTCAAGTAATTTAAAGGATGGCCTGGAAAGACTAGAAGACAACAATGAGGAGGAAGCCCAAAAATTGCGTGAAGCATCTAAGAAAGTTTTACGCTATCAGAACAGTCGAGGAAGTGTTTCCTCTGCAGACCATGATCTGGATAACCAAAAATGTCTTAGCGTCTCACCATGCCGGTGCACTTTTGATGAGGATGCCCACAGACAAATTGAATTGCCAAGCAGTGGAGATATGGCTGAATTTAGAACCAGTATTCAGTTTCTCTTCAATAATAATGTTTGTCGCCGTCATACTTATAGTGTCCCTTCTAAAGCTACAGCAAGTGAGGAAGAGAAGGATGAACTGTGGGTGATACCTCCTAACAGAGCCCCCAAACCTACTTTGAGAAATATAGGTAAAATGAAATCAGAGGATGGTTATACACCTTCCACGAAACAAAAAGAATTTGACCTCTCGCACAACTTCCAAAAGTCTTGTGCTCAGGACCAGATTTCCCCATCAGCAGAGAAGAAAAGTAAGCCAAATGTTCCCAAATCCAGTGAGGAGCTTTGTGAGCCAAACCAAGAAGGTGCCAAAATTGAGTCCACACCCACAAATCTTCAGAAGAAAAGCCAAGCTACCTCTCCTATGAGTCCACGGCTTAAGACTGAGAACTCTGGATTTCTTAACTTTTTCAGGCGGCTTGGAGATTTAAGCAGAATACAAAACAAAGGGGAAAGAGCCCGGAAGGACACAGATTCGATTGTATAGTCCTAGAACTGAAAATACGACCTAACCATGAGATATGATGATTCCCCCCATGGTTAAAGTAGTTGTACTTTTAATTTATTTGACCATTTTTAATTTATTTGGAGACTCTGTTTTCAGGGGGGGGATGTCTAGTTGCAGTTCTACCAGTAGATGGCAGAATATTACAGACAATTTTAACTCAGAGAGGCAAATCACATATCAATTTTGTAAGGATCGATGTCAAACAACCAAGACAGGGATACTCACACTAAAACTGAGTGAATACTTTCCTAACTTGACATAATACCAGGAGAATCCAATAATTGTTTTCATGAATTGGATTAGTACCCAAAGTATCTGTCGTTTGTTCGGGTCATCGTCTGCATTACTCTGCCCAAGAGACAGTGTCATCAGGATGGTTAGCAAAGACTGTTGATAAATCTGAGAGGTAGCTTCTACAATCTGAATTATATTTTAATCTTGATTTGATATTTATTAGAATGGTGTATTTCTCTTCTCTTGATGATAAATACTCTTTGTTTTTCCATCTCTTTTGTTCTCTTAGAAGGGCATTAGAAATGCAAAGAGTTGTGGGTGCTTTTCATTGTCTCACTCAATTCAACTATTGTTTTGGGCTTAAATGGGTCAGTATTACAAAAGCGGAATTGTATCCGAGTAAAACTGAACCACTGCAGCTCTTTGGCAAAATGTACAGGACTGTTTTCATTATTCTGAGTAGAATTACCAGGCCTCCTACATTTGCCCCCACTAAACCAGCCAAGCTCAGACATTGGGGCTTGGTGAGGGATTAACATGCCAATGCATCTACTGTAGGAGTTCTCTATTTCAGTTAAACTGTGGTGCTCTCTCTCAGCAGTTTGTAGCAGAACTACCATAAATGGCAACTAGGATTGAGGTATTGCTGACCCTGAACTTACGAAAGTGCTCCACTGTTGTTTAGTCATGTGCCCCCCCCTCTCTGAGTGCTATTTGTATCTGAACACTAATGTATAAACAAAAATGTATCTCTCCAGTGAAATATATCAGGGGCTTGAGATTTCCAGCCTCTGGAGTCATTAAAAAGAAAAAGAAAAAATGCCAATACAAATGTTGTCTGAAGGGTCCCTGTTGATTACATAAACTATGATCGGAGCGTTAATAGATGTTGAAGAGTGATACAAATATAATTTTCCCGGGGCTTATATGCACTGATCTCCATCAAAATGGATCATTCATTCTATGACATACTTGAGATAAGACAATAATACAAATGGTTCATCACACAGCTCTGCAACATATCCATGCAACATATTCACACACTAGTTTCAGGACCATAGTAGCTCAGTGGTTAGGGAGACGAGCCAGAGGCAGTGGGTTTGAATGCACGGTGGGGTAGGGCATCAAGACTGCTATCCGACCTTAATCCCCCGAGGTCAAGTCTGTGTCCATCCCCACAACGTGGAGACTAATCGTGACGTAAAATGGGCCTCTCAGTCACACATTATCTTTAAAAATGGACGTTTCTTGGACCAACGTTTCTTAAAAACATAACCTCTTGTAATCACTCTAAAGGTCACACTTTAAGTCGTTTGACACTCCTATGCAGTTCTCATTAAAATGAATCACAAAATAATGTCAGCTTTTGATTAGTTTCATGAAGGCAAATTAGAAATAACCCTGATTTCTCATTTGTTATTGTTACGTATTCATAAGAACAACACACAATCAACCTTTGCAAGGTGTCAGTGTTGGCCAGCTGGCTAGTGTTCAACTGTAATCCTTTGGCGAAATGCCTTGAAAGCTATAAACGAATAAAATTACAGAATGAAGACATTGAGACGCCATAAAGGCAACAACAGTAACAAACGAGAATTCTCAAGACAGAACACAAGCCATGCATAGCAACAGGACACCTCCTACAACAGCCAAGAATAGCTAGTTTACCTTTTCCTTTCACTGGTATTCCAACTAGCAATAAGTCAAATTAAAAGAAAAGAAAACCACTTCATTTGTTCATTGAACTCTCACAATAAAATGTGTCCCCAGCATTTAACTCATCTTATCATAAAGGAGGAGTGGGTAGCTGCAGTGCTCGGGGAGCAGTTAGGGGTTCAGTGTCTTACTCAAGGACAGGTCAACAAGCTTTTAAAAGAAGCTGGGGATCAAACCAGATGACCCACTCGACCTACTGAGCTATGCAGCCCCAAAAGGCCTCGTTTTCTACATGATGTTTGCCATTACATATCTTCCTCTTTCATGTATAGTCAGAGATATAAAGAGAAGTATTACAGTATTTACCTCCAGTCAACCCATATAATATATTAAAGCACTTTAACTGTTCAAACTTTATGGCACAAGTCCAGAGAAGTGGTGGGAGAAGCTGTCACAAATACTCCATAGGCCTATTAAATCTGAATTGAAATTTAAGCATTGCATATGGATTCAGAATTCTTATGCTTTCATATGGTACTTAAATATAAATATCTAATATCAATACTACAAAGGACTGATTCATTGTCGGTGGATATGTCTACGTGAGATTTTGCTGCGTAAACCTCCCGCAAAGGAAGGGCTACCTACAGTGTTTACAGTCTGACCTATTGTATGCTGCTGCAGCTGCTGTTAAAAGATAGACTGTTGCGGCCATCTTGGAGAAATTACGATGGATGCAGTCTCCATGGCAACTGCACTTCTCACAATGAAGCCCTGAGACGACTGTCTTTGCTCCCCACCTCAAGCTCCACCCCCCCCTCCCGCACCACAATAGCAGTCTCACTCTGTACCATCATTACATCCACATGTTTTTCCTTTCTTTCTTTCTCCCTACTTCTCCAAAGGCCTCTATTATATACATCTTTAGTACACACAAACCTGTACTCCAAGTATTTCAAATGGCCCAGAGTGACCAATGCGGCGCTGATAGCATGGCTCTGAGAGAACAAAAGAATCAATAAAACAGCAAAGGTTTTATGGTTCAGAGGCCCACCCCTGTCACTTCAGTGTGGGAACCTTAATATCCTCATCTACCCTTGTGGACCAGTGCTGCAGGAGACCCATCACATGCCCCCTACCCCCACAGCACCACCACCTGACCCCACCCAAATAACTCACATGTTTCTGTACCCTGACAGTTTCATCATACATCCCCCTCCAACTCAGTTTTTGTTTTCTTCTAATCTCACTTACAA
>OMLC01046932.1:0-15907 GCA_900302585.1 Regalecus glesne | reverse complement strand
GTGTGATCCCTTATTGTTGCATAACCCTCTAAATGTGTGTGACCGTTTCTGCCTGTGAATTGTCTGCCTTTGCCGTCTCCGGGCAGGGACGCACCTGTCAGAAGGGGGGTGGAAGCTGATTAAGGCCCAGTGTGGTAAAAGCCTCGTCATTGAGCTGCATCAATAATTGAATTGAACTGGAACCCTGCACCAGGTGGGGGTTTGTTGCCTATTCAGGTTGGCCCCTTTTTGTTTTATGGTAACCACAGCAGTCGTCTTGGTTAAATGTATATTCACTGGTGCTTCGGTCATCTCAGTTTAGTGAAGATTAGACCCAGTGAAGAGGCTTGACGGTTCCACTGCACTGTGTAAACGGCACGGGCTTGCTGAAGGACGTATGGTGTTCCACTTTGGGTTCTTCCTGAGGCTGTTTTATTTTTCCAGCTCAGAAGCTAAGCCAGCAACACTCTCTCTGTGTCTGGTATCACAGAGGGGCGGCATAGCTCAGTGGGTAGAGCGGCCGTCTGGCAATCGGAATGTTGCAGGTTCGATTCCCAGTCCTGCATGTAGCATGTCGAGGTGTCCTTGAGCAAGACACTGAACCCCTAACTGCTCCCCGAGCGCCATGTGTTGACAGCTCACTGCTCCTATACAATAGGTTGGGTCAAAAATGCAGAGAAATCCTAATTTCCCCTTGCGGGACTGATAAGGGAATCCTTTCTTTCTTTCTTTCTTTCAGGAGGGGCAGGGCCAAATGAATGTGCGCTGTACAAATGAAGGTTTACTCAAAAGACAGTCTCTCATGTACAGGATGTTCATGGTAGCCAATGTGCACACTGACATAGTTTAACATACTTAGCTTCTTGTATGATTGGCTTATTTGTTTGCCAAAGCTTATAAGTGTGACATAAACAGGATTTAGTGTTTAAGTTCCCTTGGTAGTGCAAAAGTGTTTTGATATCACTGAGTGCTAGTTGTTTGTTTTGGCTGGTCCACTACGGTGTGGTGGTCACCGTAAGCCAAGGGAAAAGCTACAGAGTGGTTGCAATTTATGCACTGCAACACACATAATGATAACCATCGTGTCATTTATAGGGACAGTGCATATCAATAAATATTTAGAATGTATATATGGCAGAATAGCCACCAGGATGATTTTCATCTGTTGTCCAAAGCAATTAGGGGCTCAGTATCTTGCTCAAGGACACTTTGACATGCTTTGTGAAGGAACCGGGGATCAAAACATCAATCTTCTGATTAGATGACTAGATGACCGCCCTACCTCCTGAGCTCTGCACACACATACACACACATTTTAGGAAACCTTGCTGGTGTGTGTAGGTGCGTGTGTGTGCGTGTGTGCACACGTGTGTGCACACGTGTGTGTAGTTGTGGCAGGAACTACATGTTGGAGACCAACTGTAGTTGGTCCCCAGGGGCTGCAGCTACTCACTCCTCCTATACATCAGGGTGGGTTTAATGCAGAGAACACATTTTGTTGGATCTGCACACAATGACAAATGAATAAAGCTTCCTCTTCTTCTCTTGTCAAGGTAAAACTTCCTCATGGTGGTAAGGTTATCTCCAGTTTAATGTCTCTTTGTTGGGATGAAGAGGACATTAACAGTCCCATAATGGGATTATTGATGAGTTAGCTGGTGGGGGGGTTGCAAATCTTGCAAAATTCCATTTTAAATTATACGTCATCGCAAAGACGAGCAATTAAAAAAAGCCATTCCCATGAGGATCTCTCTCTCTCTCTCTCTCTCTCTCTCTCTCTCTCTCTCTCTCTCTCTCTCTCTCTCTCTCGACTTGTGTGTCTAATACTGATGAGTGTGGGAGGAAATTGAGATGAGTTTAATGGGCAGGCTGTGCTTACACTGCTTATTTGGGAATAGAGAACCTGAAGCATCATTTATCAAGGAGAACCTTGAAAAAAACGATAGAGCGGTGCAGACGATGAGTTGAGCATCAAACTCCAGCCGTGTGCTGACAGCCTCCAGACAGTTAAAGAATGGTTTATCTTAGGATGTCTTGATGTCTCAATAATCCAGGTAAGGGAATCACAAAAAACGGTGAATCAGTTCAACTGGATCAGAAGTTTGTTCTAAAACATTTCTGAATAAACTTCTGATCCTGTTGAACCGATTCACCATTCTTTGTGATCTTAAGATGGGGTTTTCTTCACACTCTCTGAATGCACTGACAGGGTCTGTTGGGCCCCCAAAAATTCTGACTGTCAGAAACTAGGACATGGCAACTTCAAGAAATGTTACGTATACATATTAGAGATTTTGAGTTTATACATGGTGTGTGTGTGTGTGTGTGGCTGTGGAAAAGTTGAGGGTGGGTGGGTTGCAATGATTCAAATATTCACTCTCCTCCATTGCTTTCCCCTTTTTGTGTTTTGTTGTCATTTCTGTTCTTGTTCTGTCTTCTATGTACCGTGTGTGTGAAGAAGGCTGGGTCTGATGCAAACATAAAAAAAGAGCTAGGAGAGAAACTGCCTGAGAACATCCATCTCCAGAAACAACTCAACCGCTACAAGACTGAATATCAGCTGGCCCAGAATGAGTAAGGGTTTTTGTGTATTTGTTTTATGTGAGTGTTTTCTGAGAGGGCTCAAATAACCCCCTGTTTTAGGTTGGCTCCAGAGCTAGACTGGTCCTGATCACCCCATTTGAAAGTAACTTCCGGTCTATTTAGCACACAGCTCTGTGATTGATGGCCTCTGACACATCATGGTCCAAATGTACTTAAGCCACCCCCCCATCACATTCTTCAAATGGGTAAAAACAAATTCCAAGAATCTTTCGAAAATATTGTCTCTACTTTCTTCTCTCACTATTCACCCTGCATTTAGAGTCTATGGGTGTGACGTACCAGCCAACACTAACCCCACTAAGCCTTCAGTTGCCCTCATTACCTGTCTCATAAATGTGTTTTCATATATATGTAATTATGTGTTGACGTGTGTGTGTGCCATTGTAGACTGGCGGAGTTGCGGATGGACAGGGAGGGGGTGGAGTCTCGTCTACGTCAGCAGGAAGACCAGCTGGCTGAGCTTCAGGAAGAACTAAGGAGGGTGTCAGAAAACTCTCCTCACACAGACTCTCTCCAGATGGTACTGACACTCTGGGGCATACACACACACACATCACCCATATATACACATACACCTATACAATGCAACCAGATGGGCTTACATTAGATGAAACTAGCCAACACACACAAACATTTACTCTCTTTTAGGTCGATTTTGAAAAGATGTACACACATGCATGCATCATCCCTGACAGACTACCTGCAGGGCTGACAGCACTTATGCGTACACACAATACTGTAAATAAATAAATATGAATATAATAATAATACTTAATAATGTGTGCATAAACGTCTCTCTCTCTCTCACACACTCACTCTCTCTCTCTCTCTCTCTCTCTCTCTCTCTCTCTCACTCTCTCTCACACTCACTCTGTCTCTGACTGACCCCTTGTTTGACCTTTTCTCTTTACCTCTCTCACACCACAGGATGTGGTAACGCTGCAGGCAGAGCTGGCTGAGGCGGCCATGTTGCGTCAGCGTCAGGAGGAGACATTGCACCACCGGGAGCGGGAGCTGACAGCCCTGAAGGGGGCGCTAAAGGAAGAGGTCGAGTCCCACGACAGAGAGATTGAAGCTCTGAGGGAACAGTACAGCCAGGACATGGAGAACCTGAGGAAAACCATGGAGCAGGTGACAGAGGTACAGCAAAATGGAGGGATGCTGTGTTGTCAGTTTATTTTTCTTTCATTTGCCACTTTAGCCTCCGTCTTGTTGCCGTTTTCATGGGCGAGTCTCCCTATTCCCGTCCTCCTATCTTGCTATTTAACTTTCTACCTCCTTTGGCTGGCTTACTGTTGCACTTAAGACATAAATATTTCTACATCATATTGTGCAGTAAATGAGACCTAGATACATGCATGCACACATACATACATATATAAACATGTTGCATTTGCAGAAATGCACAGCAAATATTGATCTGCAACAGTAAAGGAATACAATAATAATAGATTAAAAGGATGGGTACATATCCAACTCACTTTGTGCAACACAGCATAAACTGTCATCAAAATGTACTTTAAAAAATACATCACTAGAGCCCGAGAAACCACCTTCATGTTGGGCCTTTGCTATTGTGCATCATAAACTACAGTGTTGCTGTAAAGAAAATTACACATCTTCAGTCATTCATTTAATTTTTTGGATGATAATGCTGTTATTTGAAAGGACTCACTGTTGACTGTGTGCAGACGGAAGCATAGATAAACCAGACCTGATTACCTCTAGATGACTGCACATCTTACGTTGCAGCAGTTATAATTAATTCGATAAAGAGTTTGTTGTTTCTGGAACTGTTGCCTCTGGGTTGTATCAGTGTCTGGTAATCCGCCTTTAATACTGAGACAGTCCCAAGATATTTAACATTTTTTCGTATGGTAACTTTATCCAAATTCAGAGGACATGTGGATAAGTCTCAGTATGATTCTGTACTTACAACATTATTGTTATGTTTCACACCTTTGATAACAGCAATGTTGAAACGGATAGCTCAGATATCACAAAGTTAGACAATACTTCAGAGTTTTACGTGCTGCACAGTTGGAGAACCCAGCGATACACTCCCCAAGGGTAGGGGAAATTAGAATGAACACAATAGGCTGCAATGTGATTTTTCTTTACCTGATTTCTTTTGAGAAGTATATCTTTTGAGAAGTTGCAGTTCCTGCACATTCTATTTTAGGACAGTTGAAGGATGCATGGAGGAGACATTTTGAAGCATACATGTGCAGGAATAGGTGGTGGGCAACATTCAGAGCTAGTGACAGGCAAATATTACATGAGCAGAAATGAGCAGAGAAGTTGACAGCCCTAGTCAGCTGATGGATGAGATTTTACCCAAAGCCTCCTCCCTGCTTGTTAGTACTTCACACTGTCGTTTCTCAAGTCTGAAAAATGCCTTCCTGCCCTCATAAATTTTGTTTTTGATGATCTTTTCCAATTTTTACTCCTTCAACATGCCTTGTCTTCTGTCTGTAATTTGATTAAAACCCAATGTCTGATGTTTAACAGTATGGCTGTATAACAGATACAGCACATTAAAACTGCAATATTATTCTGCAAACATATTTTAATACATATCATTTGCTCAAATTATTCTACTTAAAAACACTCATGTTCCCATACCTCATATATGTGTCTGTCAACCAGTCCCAAGGGCAGATAGAAGAGGAGAGGCAGAGGGTAAATTTTTCCATGCTGTCCCTGGAGGAAGAGCTTAACTCCTGCAGGGAACAGGAAGACCAATGGAAAGGGCACCTGGAGGCCATGACACAGGACCTCCAAAGCACCAAGGATGAGTGAGTTTGTTTGGTTGCCAAAAGTTATCAACAGCTCCCACCATCTCACATCTAATATTTCAAAAGACTATCAGTCATATGTTTGTGCCCATGTTGTCATCATTACAGGGTAAGATGCAGCTCAGTGTCATGCAGTGTAGCTCATGACACAGTAGGAGATGCTGGTCAAAGTAAACCCCTTGAAGAAAATGGCATGTTGTATCAACACAGGTCACATGATTTCCCCCAAATTCAATATTTATTCAATATTCTGGTTGCCATGGTGCACTGCCATCCACCATTTCATTATGTAAAGTGATGTCAAAACTCTGTATCATAGTAACAGCAGTGTCCTTAATGCATAGATTGACCTGTGATGATTATGGTTCAGTATCATTGTAATGAGAACTTGATCAGATGATAATACATTTTGAACCAAAGTACAAAGAAAAATTTGTGACAAGGTATATTTGGTCTTTAGGAAACGATTGTGTTGACCAATGATCCCAAATACCTAATCCACACTGTGCTTACCAGGTATTATCCAGCCTACATCAAGTAAAAATACTTGATGTGCTACTTTAAAGATGATTTTGTTGCAGGGGTGGTGTACGGGGTCAAGGTGATATTCAGCACATCTCTGCATCATGCAGTCGGGTGTTCGAATCCCAGCCGCACTGTTTCCAACCATGACCGGAGGTCCATAGTTAGTGGGGCATAATTGGCTATGCTTCACATGGGTATAGGGGTTAGGTTGGATAAAGGATTCTAGGTTTGCTAGTGTCCCCCTCTGGGTCATCTAGGCACGCACAGTTGCATGGAAAGTACTCTCGCTTTGTTCTCCTCTGACGGCCAAGCATTATGCTTTCCTCGCGAGACCGTGATGTGTAAAATAGCGAGGGCTAGTCGTCATTTAACTTGGAGGAGACATGCTACAGCTTCCTCCTTCCTGTCGACACTAGATGGGTATCAAAGCAACAGATCCAGCCATAGGGAATTTGGGTAGGGGGGAAAAGTGGATTTGGTTGCTTCCCCAAATGATTTGCATTGAAAAGCACTTTTTTCTTATAGTTTCATAGGGATTTACCTCGGATTTAAAGTTTATTCTATGATCCAGAGCCGTCATATTTCATTTATTTGGTTTTTCCTTCTTTTTAATGCATGCACTCTTTATTTTTCATTTGACTTTTCGAATGGGCAGGAACAAGGAGCGCAGCGGCCGTCGAACGTGAGAGATGAGATTTAGCTCCTTTTTATCTGATTCAAATCAATCGGCTTATTGATCTCAGATCTATACAGGAGACATACTAACATTGAATTCAGTGCACATACTCACATCCTTGCATCGATTTTTTTTTCTGTATCGACAACCTGTTTCTGATCATAAAGTGAATATCTAACTAACTAACCACAATCACTGATGATAAACCCAATAATGAGAGATCTGAAGTTAAATTGCCAATATTCCTCTAGATTTATTGTTTTTCCCTTGTTCAAATTATTAGACCAATCATTTTTCCATTCAATTTATATTGATTTTGTTAATATTATAATATTTTTGTTTAAATTTATGTTAATGTTATTCATATTAATAATCTATATTTATTCATGTAATGATAAGTGGTGACTTCCTCCTGCTTTGTTTCTAACATATAATATTTGTTGGATTCTTCACATTCTTATTGATTCTTTATTACGTATATTTTTTCTTAACGTGTGTTTGAATAAAGACTTTGAATTTGAAATTGAGCATATTGGGTTTAGAGTTCAATCAGTGTATCTCAATTTGAAATAATCAATCATACAGGTAAACACTTGTCCATTATTTTAATCCTTGACAAATTCTGTATATTTTTTTATTATGGCTGTGAATGTTGTGAAAATTTCCCAGCACTTTCCCTCTTTTCAATGTCTGTGTGTTCAATGGAGTAGTATTAGAATGTATGTGTGGCGGTCTGCGTGTTTTTATGTTTACCGATGTATGTATAAAATATACTTGGAGTATGTATGAATGTGAATCTGTTTGGGTGACTGTCAACCACCGTGTGTTGCTTATGGTCTATCTTCTCACTGTAGGCTCCTGAAATCCCGTTTGGAGAAGGAGGAATTCGAGGGAGAGCTGAAGGATCTGCAGGATTCACTGATGGCCATGAAGAAACAGTTGCCTGGCTTTGAGGATGAGCATTCATATGCAGAGGTAATTCACCTGTCAGTCACATGACTACCTGTAGAGATTACCATTCCCATGCAGGATATATAAATGGGTTTATCTAAATATATTGTAGTTTTGGTGTGAGTATGCATTTCACTCTACTTTAATAGCAGCCACCGTATACTTTTGCTGTCTATTCATAGTCCAGTTCCCTTGTCTCCCTACATATCTTTTAGTGCATTCACACCGCTCTGTTTTTTCAGTGGCTGATGAGTGGTTAATCTTTTTTTAACTCTCGCTCTCTCTCGCCCTTTTACTCAAAATTACACAAGTGTATGTAAGAACACACACACACGTACATTGCTATGCATCCTTGTGCATTCCTCGCCTCATACTCATTATTCATCTTTGATCACTTGTCCAAAGGACCTCCGACGTTGCCATGACGATCTGAAGCAGGCTCATGCAGATTTGGACAAACAAAGAGCCGAATTTGACAGGAGGAGCGAGGAGCTTCAGGCCCTGAAGAAATCAAGTGCAGAGCAGGAGGCTGAGCTCAGGTCGAAGATTGACAGGTTGAAGGACCAATGGCAGAAGGACAAGGCCGAGTTTGAAAAAGCCAAGGAGGTGAAATAAAATTTCTGGAATCTGAAACATATAATGGAGATATAAACAAGGGATTGTAGATTTGATCTGGATTCACCTGATCATTTCTGTAAGAAAGTGCAGATGGTGCTGATATTTACCAGTATGAGCCCTCCTGATATTATAAGTGTGTGAGAAGGATTTTCTCCTATCTCTCTCCCCTCTTCGTCTTCATCTACTTTCTTTCCCTTTCTTCTTCCTAGTCATTAGCTGAACCCTCAACAAGGACTCCAGTGGACCAGGGGACTAACCAGGAGCTTCAGGAAGCAAATGCACGCCTGAGAGAGAGGCTGGCTCGAATGGTAGTACAAACGCACATACATGTGCTTGACAACATAGATGCAGTGTAAAACGAGTTTTTTAAAGGTTTTGAATCACTGCAACCACCAGTGGTCCTTAATCATACAGTTACAACCATGCACAAATATTATTAGGCTGACAGGCCCAGCGCGATGCAAGATTCGCCATGAACCGATATGTACACACACACATACCACATGTGTGGAACCAAATGCATTATCCCTAGAAGTTTCAATATATATATGTTAAATGCAACTGAAACAATTTGAAATATGAAATGAAAATGTGAATGCAGAGAAAGACACCAGAGTAAGATAAGAGCAAAGAGACATCAGGTTATAAAGAACAAGATGCAATGGATTTAGAGACACCATTTTCAACAAAACCTTTTTTCTCGGACAGCTGGATGGGAGACTTCTATTAAGATTCCTCACCCAACTTTCTGCTCAGATGGATCAGTCAGAGACCTCTGTAATGGGTAATGGGTGTCTATTTGTTCCCCAGACCAGGCTTCCCTCTAGCATGCCCCTGAGCTCCGGAACAGAAGAGGTCATGGAGGCTTTGGAGGATGAGAACCACTCCCTGAAGTCTCAGCTGGAAGAGGCCAAGAGAGGAGTTACTCGTCTGAGCAAAGAGAGAGATGAGCTAAACCGGCGGCTGGAGGAGAGGGACGTGGAGAGAGAGGTGCTGCGGAGAGGCAAGAGTGACCTGGAGGAACAGAAGAGACTGCTGGACCGTGCTCTGGAGAAGATTAACAAGGAGGTGTGTGTGTCATTCATAGCCTGTTCAGTTCTTTGTCTGCTTACTGTCTCCATCTATTTCTCTCCCCATGTCTTCTTTTTCTCATATTACCCATCTTTCTCTCTTTCTCCCAGAGTGCATGTGGAAATAGTCCTCTGTTTTCTTTAAGGCTGAAAGATTAGTTCATCTCTTTCACCATTTTCCTTTTGACATCAAATTAGATGAAGCAACCGTGTTCTCAAACAATAGTTTATAAATATGTCCAAGGGTATTTCAGAACATGTACAATTGGGGACACTCACTCTCTCTCTCTCTCTCTCTCTCTGTCCCTCTGTCCCTCCCTCTGTCCCCACAGATGGAGATGATAATGGGTGACTCCCGTCAGTCAGTGGCAGCCTTGCAGACACAGCTGGACGAGTACAGGGAGCGCTCCAGAAAGGACCAACTAGATGCTCAGCGCAACAGCAAGGAAAGACTGGCTGAGTTCCAGAAAGCTCAGGGCAACCTCAAGTCCCAGCAGGAAGAGGTGAGGAAGCCAAGATTCTACGAGAAAACATGTAAGGCAAAGAGAGGAATGGAAATTATGGAAAGCGAGACATTTTAAGTGTTGGAATGGATTTTGCCATAAGCGATGAGTAATATCTTCATGCTTTCACAGCACCTCAGTGACACCTGTGTTTCACCAGCTTTATGTCAATAAAAAGCACGTGCTTTGGGAACTTACGAGCCAAAGGCTGTGGGTTTGAATCCGCTGCAGGGCGTTATGAAGGGTATCCAGCCTTAATCCCCTAAGTTCCATCTGGGTCTGTGACTACCCCCACAACATGGGGACTAATCATGACACGTAAAATGGACTCCTCATTATGAAATCATAGTTTTTGCTGATAATCAGTGTGTATGTAAAAAAAGTATAAAGCCTGTCCTGATTTCTAAAAGTGACTGATGTTCTCAGATCATCATTTGACCCTATGTTTCTAGGCTGTCATAAATTTATCCAGTTAGACTCGAGTTGAAACTGGATGAGGGTTAGTGTCAGGGTTAGCCCAAGTGCAACATGTGAAAAGTTGATCTGAGAATATCTCACTTGTAGAAATCAGGCCGTGTATGAATAAGGGCTAGATAATAAAAATACCAAACAGCATTGTAACAGGAAAATTTGCCACCAATTTAATTTAAAATAATAAGTCAACTACTGTCTCCTGCTCCTCTATCAGGTGTCTCGGCTGAAAAAGGAGATACTGGTGTGTGGTGAGGAAAGAGATAGCGCTCAGTTGGAGAGAGACCTGCTCAGCAGCCGCCTCAAACGCCTGGAGAGTGAATTAGAAACGGAGAAGAGCAGCCAAACTGACCGTGCCAGGGAGATCAGGGGCCTGGAGGTGAGGGGTCATGTGGTCAAAGAGCCCAAAAGCCATGGGTTGAATGGTATATAAATGGTGAGGGTAAATTAGGGATATGGTGGTGTCTCAGCAAAACCAGTTCAAAGGTCACATGGCCAGCTGAGGGTCCCTTATAGATGAAGATTTAATGAATTTTAAGAGGGAAAGGTTGATATAATTACCCCCAGGGGAAGTTTTTCATAGAGAGGAAATATAAACTAGTGAAATGGACTATAACAAACTAAGTGTGTGTGTCTGTGTGTGTGTTTCAGGATAAGATTAAGGCACTGGAGATAGAGCTGGATGAGGAGAGGACCAGTCTAGAGCTTCTGAATGACCGTATCACTCGAAGCAGAGAACAGGTACTGAGAAGATACACGCCTACACACACACACACACACACACACACAAAAGATAAATGAATACCTCACGGTACAGTGGAAGAGTAGACTTCAGCAGAGCGCTGTGGCTTATTTACATTACATTAGAGGCATTTAGCAGACGCTCTTATCCAGGACGACATGCATAGGCTCAAGGCCCAAAGGATACTGGAGCAACACTAGAAGCTAGATAACAATCCTAGTGCCATCAAAAGACTCCGGCGCAACATCAACTAAGAAACACAAACCTAAAATAAACTAACAAGATTTCATGTGCCTAAACCAAGTACATCAAAATCAAGAAAAGGAATAGGGCTAAAACGAGGAGTTAGAGCTAGGACTGGACGGGGAGGAGGAAAGGTACAGGCGGAAATATTTAGACTTGCTCCCCTATATCACTCCCTCTCTCTGCCTCTTCCTCTGTTCTCAGATCGATCAGCTTCGTTCAGACCTGATGCAGGAGCGTTCTGCCAGACATGACCTGGAGATGGACAAGAGTGCACTTGAGAGACAGGTATAATTCAGCCTGTAAAGTAATAACTCACACACACACTGTACAGTCTCAATCGATCATTTTTGTAAAAATGGTGATGTTCTTTCTGCATGCAGTGGTAGAAAGCATCTTTACCATTAACATAACAGTCCTTACTGGGGGAAAGTCCATGCATCTCTTCTCTCTAAATTCAGTGATTTGTTAACGTAGCCATATGTCTCTCCTCGCAGATGAAGGAGCTAAAGTCCCGTGTGGCAGACATGGAGGGGCAGACCCGACCGACAGCTGGTATCGCAATGTTGGAAGGTAAAGTGCAGGAGCTGGAGGAAAAGCTACGCAGTGAAGAGAGGTAAACTTCAATACACACACACACACACACACACACACAGAGAATATGGCAAAAGATGATACAAATGGTGAAAAAGTGGTAAAATAATGAAAGTATAAACATTCTGTTTTTCATTCCATCTGTTAGTATAAATCTCATATTTCTCTGTTTATCTGTCTAATGTGAATATTTTTGTGAATTTTGATAAGGCTGTAAGTGTTTCATTTTCAATATCTCACTCACACCTACCCAGAGAGAAGGCCAGCATCCAGGCCTCTCAGAGACGGATGGAGAGGAAGCTTAAGGAGCTTAACGCCACTCTGGACCAGGAGAGAAACCAGCATGCTGAGCAAAGAGACCAGGTACTGGTCAGACTTTGGGCAAATCTTATTTGCAGACTAGTTCCATGTGTTTGTTTTAAATTGCATTCAGTATTAGTTTTTTTTTAAATCTTTAAGTCATGCTCAGATGAAATGACTACATTTCATAGTCCTGCAAGTCAAAGCACTTCACATTGAAATGGCTGCATCACATTATTGTATTAGGTGGCCTCATGTGGTGTCATGTTTCCATCAAATTGTGAATTATTGGCAAACTTTTCTATTGTAGTAAAAAGTAAAGTGTGAGTTAGGAACTTTTCCATCAAATCTGTTTAAGCTTAAAAAAAGCTGAATGTGGCAACAATCGTCCCACGTTTTAGGTCCATGCTTTGGCACCAATGAGAAATGTGAACAAATTCAGATTTATCGATTAGGACACAACACATTATGTGATTACACTATATTTCAATTTCATTATTTGTTTTACAAATGTATCTCCATTTTCCATTTAGTTTGTAAAGTATATCCACAAGACCAAAAACAACCCCCAGCAAGTGTAAATCTTTTTGCACGGCTAAAGTTTTATAAAATTTTGTCGTTTCCATCAGCTTTCCAATGTGTATAAGACTGCTTGGATGGAAACATGGCTATGTAGAATTTATCACTCGCAGTGGCGTGTTTTGAATTAATTTTCCAACACTTTTATATGCAAATCCAAAGGTTTTAACTCCGTATAATTGCAACATTTCCAAAAACTCTGCCCAAATAAGCACCAGGACTCAGAAATTCACACTTCCATTTCCTGCACAGGATAAAATGCCATTTTTGAATCAAACTAATCTTAGCTGTGGTCCAAACCCAGAATCATCTCTGACCTCATTTCTCCCTATCCTCTTTCTGGGATCCCAACCTACCTTAAGGATGTATAGACATACACTTTGTAGCTGCCCCCTGTCAAACTTCTGCATACCCCCTGAACCACTTGTCTTGAAATTTGGCTCTCACACTTCTCACCCAACCAACACCCATGTCTTTCTCCTGTAATGTCCTCCATTCCCCCTGTAACCCACTCCTCTCCCTCTGTCCCCAGCTGTCTCTACGTGTGAAGGCCTTGAAGCGGCAGGTGGATGAGAGTGAGGGAGAGGTGGAGCGACTAGAGGGTGTTCGCCGGAAGGTTCTGCGGGACCTGGAGGAGCAACAGGAGCGCCAGGAGACCCTGCAGGCCAAAGTCACTGCACTGGAAGCTGAACTTAAGTAAGACTTAACACCGAGTCGATCACAGAGAATTTCAGTGTCTGTGTCACAAAAGGTGCTATCAGGAGTATTCTTTGCACCCAACCAACTACAGTTCAGGGGTAGCCAGGAGCTGCTGGAATGATTATGATAATGATAACATGATAATACACTGTGTTTATGGCACCTTTCAAATGTGAAGTGCAGTTCTGTCCTCCCTGACACGAAAATAGAGAAGGTTCAGTGTCTTGCTCCAGCAAATATGAGCAATGTTAAAGATTGTAGTCCTTGCAAAGGTAAAAAAAAAGTGATTTTAGAAATTATAATCCTGGTAGAGTTTCTAACATCCAATCTCAACATTTTGTTCGTTATACTGTACAATAGACATGCAAAGTTTGAGTGCATTCAAGCTGTAACACATTTTTCCCCTAATCTCACAAAAAGAGGTGAATCAGTTCAACTGGATCAGAAGTTTATGTGGAAACGTTTCATCACTCACCAGGTGACTTCTTCAGTCTGAGCTGAAAACAAACATCCCCCTGCTTATAAACAGTGCCTTGATACCACACAACAATAGGCTGGGTTCATGTGAGAGTTGGGTGATCAACTGCAGAAGTCAGACTGAAGAAGTCACCTGGTGAGTGACGAAACATTTCCAAATAAACTTCTGATCCAGTTAAACTGATTCCCCTCTGTTTTATGATTTCCATATCTGCATTACCAAGAAATTTTCCCCCTAATTTTCCCATTCCCTATCGAGCGCGATAAACCTAATTTCCACCAGGTGGCACCATATAAACACTAGGCTCAGCCTACCACGATGTAGGCTACCATGTAACATCAATACACCAGGAGATTAGTCTCATCTTATTTGTTTTAGGGTGGCCGGATAAGTAAAATGACCTGCTAGCCTACCATGGTTGCTTGTGTCTGCCCTAGCCAAGACTAGACACCACATTGAAATGGAACTGGCCAAATAACCCCACGGAGGAGTTTTCAATACATGGAGAAACGCCCACAGTCTCTGTTCTTTCTGTTGTACGAGGATCCAAGGACAGGGTGTTGTGTTAGTGTAAACCCCACTGATGCCAATTTGTGATAATGGACTATGGAAATGAGATTTGACTATTTGACTCCCTCAGGCGAAAGGTGCAGCAGACGCGTCGTCCGGCTTTGGGCTCCTCCAACTTCAGCTCCGAGGAGGAGGATAGTCTCTTGGACACAGGCAGCATCTCCGTCATCCTCAGCGAGGGTCATCTACAAACCACCAACTGCTAGTGACGGGGGGGATTGGACAGGGGACAGGACGACTAGATGAGTAGTGGGACATGAGGAGAAAGGGAGAACTAAGATAGGAAAGATAATGGGCAATTTTTTTTCTTTTGGGTACAAAACTCAATGTTTGTTTTTTGAGTTAGGTCGTCAGAGACTGGTACGTGAAGATTAGAAGTAACAAAGTTGTATGAAGGACTGAGTTGCCAAATTCAAATGGTAGCTGTAGAGTGATAACGCTCCATAAGAGACAGGACCACTGCTCCACTGTTTACTTTCAGTTCCCGTCTGTCTTACACTATGAATTAACATCTTCCCTCAGTTACAGTGAGGAAGATTATTTCAAAGTACACTGGGAAATGCAACTTAATCACTGTATGTGCTTTAGCTTGAGTCATGCACCCAAAAAGGGTTTTTACTCCACATCATTAGGGGACCCGTGGGTGGGACTGTGAAACTTCTTTATATCAGTTCCGGTGTTATGTAAAAGTCAAACCTTTAACCTCTGTTCCCAACGTTGCACAGTTTGCCAATTTGAATCACTCCAAACACAAATACAGCCTGCACATGTTTTGTTATTGGTTCCACGTGTTGTTTGTCTGAGTTTGGTGTTCGCAGGCATGATAGGTTGCTTACACCGCCAGCAGCTCTGTGTTAATTTTATGCTGCTTTTCTCTCTGTGATCCGAGCGTCATTCATGCCTCCTCTTGTTTCATCCGGACTGTAAAGATGATGGGGCCTCTTAAGACCAAGCTTATCATTATTATTATTATTATACGTTTACGCTGTTAGAGATGTGCACTCGAGACAATCAGACCGTGGCACTACTTCTCCTCGCTGGCGACTCTGCTCCAGCGTTTTTCTACTTGCTTATATTATTTTTGGGTCTCTGTGTTTGTATTGGATTGTGAGCATGTTATCACTTGGATGCCTTGTAAAGCTATTGTTTGGTTTCCAGTGTTCTTGTAATTTCATTAGTGTCCCATGTGCTTGTCTCTACTTGAGTTTAGCTTGGATCTACATTCCCACTGGAGGAGTCATTCGTTCAGACAGACTCTTGCGTTTTCTCCCTGTTTCACCTGCCTTTTGTCATCGTCAAATGATAATCCTCGAATTATATTTAAACTACACTGTCACCTTTTTGGACATGGCACATTGAAAGGGTATTTTTGGGTAACTTCAAGAAGATATCTAAAAAGAGCGTACAAATATTGTTTAATAATTTGCTATTAACATTTGATACATGGTGCAAAGCCTTGTAAGCTTTCTCTCTAAAATTTCAACACATATTTCAAATAAATTTTTGA
>OMLC01046924.1:0-16066 GCA_900302585.1 Regalecus glesne | reverse complement strand
TGATATGAAGTATTTCACTCACTACATTGGGTCACTACCTTAATGTGGTTCTTGACTACATTTGTTCTCTGTAGTCTCTGGTCCTCCGGGATACCGATCTCTTCCCATATGTCTTTGAGATGAAATAGAGCTTTATTCAAGCAGGCCACGGACTCCGCTGCGAGCACCTCACTACATGGGAGAGTCAAGAGGTGCATTTTCATGTATTGACGGTTATTCCGCTCAAGAAAAGCA
Organism: Regalecus glesne; assembly: GCA_900302585.1. NCBI lineage: Eukaryota > Metazoa > Chordata > Actinopteri > Lampriformes > Regalecidae > Regalecus > Regalecus glesne. The sequence continues at coordinate 15,832 of OMLC01046924.1, read as the reverse complement.
AATAATCAGCGCTACTTTGACTTTTTTATATAACCTGAGCAAAATACAAATTTATGCATATTCCAAATAACGTTACTCAAATTAGCAATCAAACTGAAAAACTTTAACCAAATGAACTTAATATACTCGTCGGACGAGTTTCGACAGCGAAGTACGTAGTATAGCAATCCCTTAAAACAACAGCTAAAATTAGCAGCTAGCTAATTTGTGACTACTTGAAAGAGCCGTTGAAAATAACCTGTTATGCATTAGAGGAGATGAAATAGTGTGAAATAATATATGCGATGTGATAGCGTCAGTTTACCTCTTTCTCATCGTTGAAATCCAAGCTTCTTTCGCGATTTGTTTAAACTAAACAAACGAACAAAACTTAGAAAATCGGTTAGACAGAGGCAGCCAACTGCGCCTTCACTGTCACCTCTTACTTCAGATTCAAAATACGCGTATGCGACAAGTCTTGTCTCTGATTGGTTGGCTTCGTGGGGGGAGTCTACAAATGACGTCATCGTGCGCCTAAATGACCCGCCCTCTTAAAATAATCCATGTCCAAATCAAGCCCAACGGTGTACGTTGCGTTCCGTCACACTCAGCAACGGCACCGGTACTGTCAGTGTCGATTCAAATTTCAGAGTGCGTTTAGTGTGCAATATCTTATTTGGAAACAATAAAGTCATTGTTCATCACAAAAAGAGGTGAATCAGTTCAACTGGATCAGAAGTTTATTAAGAAACGTTTCGTCACTCATCGGGTGACTTCTTCAGTCTGAGTTGATTTCCCTACCTGGATTATTGAGCATGCATCAAGTCATTATTCATCACTTTTGACAAATAATAATTTTCTAGTTCACATCAAAAAATAAACAAACACGCATTTATTCTGTACATATTATTATTTATGCTGTACATATTTACATATGATTGATAGAGGGAACATTTTGTATGCAGCAACAGACATAATTCCCATTGCGTGAGGTCATTTTCCATTTTATGTTGCTAATGGTGCAGGACACCGACATGGATGGTGACCGGAATGTTTCAAAAACCAGTCCATAGTGAGTTGTGTAGACATGGGTTTGTGTGTTCGTGTAATCACACACGATTATCCAGCAAAGCCTCCAGAAGTCTTGCGCTGTTTGTTATTGCAGTGGCTACCACAATAAATTTGTAACCTAGTAAAGAAAAGAATATACTTGAGTGAGAATAGATTCCCTGATCTTTTTCTATTCTTCACCACTCAAGTCTTATGGTCAAACAAAAGATTTGTTAAGAGGGATTTTTTTCCAAACACATCACCAAGGAATAGCAGGGACATTAAAACCAAACATATCAATGTCTGAAGTAAACAACGGATAATCAAAAGTCAGCCATGTCACTTATACCTCTTTCTCTACCAAGGAAACGTAGAGCAGAGATCTCAGAGAAGGTGCATCCACCGAGGAATACAACAAGGAAGATGCGCTGGGCATCAGTCTTTGCTCTTGTATCAGCTCCATTATTGCCTGCTGAGAAACAGCAAATGAACCTAAGGCTTCACTCATATCAAAAATGTCATGCAATATGAATTCAAACGTTACCATGATGGGATTTATCCACATTTCAATTACAACTGTTTTCAAAAATCCAGTAGCAAGATAGACATCTAATTGGTTACTCATTCCCAGTACTTCTCACACAAAATATTATCCCACCTGCATTTTTACCACTCAGGGAATGGCAAATGGACCTGTTCTTTTATGCACTTTTCTAGTCTAACGACCACTCACAGCACTTTATCACCAATGTACCACATTTACAGAGCTATGTGGCAGAATATTAACCTGCAATCCCTGACACCCAGGCATGGACTTTACCTACTGAGCAGGAGTCAAAACATGTCAAGTAGCTTGGAAAAAGGGTTATATTTACAGTGAACCAATTTGAGAGCACAATGCACCCCAAACCACCTGCCAAGGTAGCATAAGCAATCAGATGTGAACCTGATGGGTATTTTTGCATCTGGGATTTCCATTCAAGTAAATACATTTGAGATGGTTTTCAATCTCTGAAGATGTATTTTTATGCAAAGTGAAAATGTGCAAATGTAACAGTAATATCATCATCACCTGTATATTCAAAACATAGTACATTCAGAAGGATATATTCAAATGAGTTGGATACAGAATCTACATGTCCACATGACCCTGCTACCTGCTGTGAAAAACCTAGTAATACCTAGAGTTTTGGGTGATTAATATAGGGTCTTTATTGACTTCCTACAACAAAGTTAAAATGTCTGACCTGTGACAGCAAATTCATGACCATTAAGCATCCTGGTTACTTCTTCAAGTCCTGTCCAGCCATCTCGCTCCAATACCTACAGATAAATCCCAATACAAAGGAAAATACATTGCATTAATGCTAATTATCCTTAATCATTTATTTTATTTTGTTGTGTCCTCAAAAGTAAAGAACACAATTGCAGCCTATGGATATATTCAACTGGCATAGGAACAGTTTTCCTTCCCTGTTGCAGCCAGATTGAGCAACAGGCTCCCAGCACATTAACATTAACATCTGTATATGAAACTGTAATTTTAATTACTTTTTTCTATTTATATTTTCTCTAGGTCTGATATATATATATATATACACACATACATACATACATACATACATACATACATACATACATACATACATACATACATACATACATACATACATACATACATACATACATACATACATACATACATACATACATACATACATACATACATACATACATGAGCCATTTATTAGGAACACTATATAGAGGACAGAGCCTCTTTTTGCTCTCAGTTCAACCTCAATTCTTCACGGTATGGATTCTACATGATGTTGGAAGCATTCCATTGACAATGTGGCCCGAGTTGACATGACTGTATCATGCAATTTCTGCAGATTTGTCAGCTCCACAATCATACTGTGAATCTCCCATTCTACCATATACTAAAGGTGTTCCATTGGATTCAGATCTGGTGACTGGGGAGGTGACTGAAGAACAATGAACTCATTATCATGTTCATGAAACCAGTTGAGACAACTTTTACTTCATGGCATTGAGCATCATCATACTGGAAGTAACCATTAGATGGGTAAATTGATGCCATGAAGGGCCACAAAACAACAATACACGACAACAACAAAAAACACTTGATTCAAACTGACCTTTTTTGTCAGCAAGAACCAGTCTGGCCATTCTCCTTTGACCGCTCACATCAACAGGGCATTTCTATCTGCAGAAATGCCTCTAACAGAATTTTTTGGTACATTTTCACACCATTCTGAGTAAACTCAAGAGACCATTGTGCATGAAAATACCAGATCAGCTGTTACGGAAATATTCAAGCCAGCCCATCCGGCACCGACTATAATGAAAGGACTGTGATCATATTTCTTTCCCATTCTGATAGTTAATATAAACAGTAACTGAAGTTCCTGACCCATATTAGCATGATCCTTTGCATTGTACAGTGACAATTTGTCTTGCACTTGTACCTGTACCAACAATGCCAAGCTAAATTTTGAGTGCAAATGGCAATAGAAAAAAAATCTGATTCTGATCTTGTTCTCATGTTGATTCACTCACCTGTTCAATAAGTTTGCAGCTTAGAGGGATATAAGCCCCACTGAAAATATAGGCCATGTCTCGTGGGACACGTACATCATAATCTTCATCTGATTTAGGCACCTGTACAGAAAATAATGCCCTGCACTTAAAAATGCTGTATAGTAATACTGTCTACAATTCACATGGAATTTAACTAGGCGAAGTTGATATATTAAACATGACATTTCCCACATACTGGGGACATTTATGCACTACTGTGTTTGGGTGATTTTGAATTTAAAACTTGCCTCCTGTCTGCATTCATCCCAAGGAAACCAAAAATAATTCAAACCCAAGCAAATGATGTAGATAAAAATAAAATCACAGGAAAAAAAAAGTCTTGTCGTCTTATACTGTTTTAGAACATGGTGCTTAAAATCTCTTGATGCATGCTCAATGGAACTCAGAAGCTTATTTGAAAAAAATGTCACTCAAACAGTTGACATCTTCAGTCGGAGCAGATTGGAAGTACCCCCCCCTTTGTAAACAGTGCATCGATACCAGACCCCAACAGGGTGGGTTGATATGCAAATTGGGTCATCCACTACACTTTCAGTGGCAATGAGTGAATGGTGCTCATTCAGTGGCCATGACTAAATTGTGCTCATTGGGACTGAATATGCAGTTGATGACCCAACTTGCATATGAACCCAGCCTATTGGGGTGTGGCCTCGATACACTGTTTATAAAGGGAAGGAGGGATGCTTGCAATCTATTCAGACTGAAGAAGTCACCCGTTTGAGTGATTAAATGTTTTTTGAATAAACTTTTGATCCAATTGAATAAATTTACCTATTTTTGTGATGGTGCTTAAAAGTTTCGTGTATACAGGAAAAATATCGTAGTTAAATGAGAACTAAAATTAAGCAAGATCAAAACAATCATGTCATAATGAATGAAAGTAGAGCAAAAATCTTTATGGGGTGACTGGTTAGACCAATAACAAGGCCAAAATATTATTGAGGTGTGCAGTAGCTCAGTGGTAGAGCACATGCTTTGGGAACTGATGAGCCAGATTGCAGGTTCGAACCCATTAGGGGGCATCAGAGAGGGCATCTGGCCTTAATCCCCCATGCACTGTCTATGTCTGGTGTCCAACCCCACAACCCAACCTCTCTCATTATCTAAGGAATGAATGTCCCTTTAGAGACAATAACTATGCCAAACAATAAAGAAAGTTAAATATTTTTCACCAGATTAAGTCTTCTGCTCAAGGCTCTGAAATTGCTCTTCTTTGCCAAAGAAGAGAAGGCATCAGTCAGCTTTCCTAGTAGAAACAAGAACCAGGGAAATCAGGGCAATGTGGCATAGTTTATGAATTGTATCCCAACAACATGAGATAATTAGATAATTTATACGAGTTAATATATAGCAGATGAGGCAAACATAAAAACAAGACAGAACCAAAACAACACCCTTTTCACCTGCAGTTTTGTCATTGACCAGTTTGCCCACTTTGCTCTCCATTACTGTGAGTGTCTCCCCTGGTTGCTGTTCTACCACTAGTCCTAGCTGCCTCAAGCTTGCAAAGCTGAGGATATGGTCCACCCCATAGCTCTGACCAGACCAGGGAGAATTTAAAAAAAAGTGTTACATATTAATAAACTGGATGCAACTATTTCAGACACTAATCTCTCAGAGACCCATGCCATGGCCCACCTGTAGATACTGTGCTTTGAGTGATCGATAATCTTTCGGCAGGAGCCCTGTGAGGAAACAAAAAAGTGCTGTTAGTATATACATATGAGGATTCCTGTTGAATTGTCTGTTTTTATTTATTCTACCCTTTCTCTCTCTTGCTTACACTTTCATTGCCGTTACTACTTGTAACAATAAGGATAACCTTTATTTTATTTAATTGGCTTATGCAGTCAAGGAATTTGACTCCGGTTGACAGCAGCTTATAGTGCTTGGATACATCACCCCCCCACACACACATACACACACACAAAACAACAAAAAAACGAATCAAAATCATTTTACTTGGACAACTATTTTATCAGCTTTGTTTATTCACAACTTGGTTAATATGTTTTCAGAAATGCTATCAGACTTGCCATTTTCTGTGAGAGACAGGAGGCAAAGGAGTCTCAGACTTTCTATCATAGAGACCTAGAAGGGAAAAAAGTGAATAACTACAAAAAGCAATAACGTGACAGCAGTCTTTCAAAGTGTGGTGTTGTCATCATGTGTGCCTACATATTTTATTTACCTATGCTCCACCACACTCACCTGCCTGTTAATGTGTTCTTCTATGAAAGAAATGCTTTCACGTATTCCAAAGCCTTCCAGTAAGGCTACAAGGAGAATCGAGCAAAAGACGTCAGCAACACAAATGACTAATGACTACTAAAAACTAGAGGCCTTTTAAAGCGTGAAACTTGGTTAAGTGGTGAAATTTGTAAACCGGTGCTATTGCGATAGTGCTATTGGAATATTTGATATTTCCAACTAGCAATTGGCTTAAACGGGCTAAGCAACTGTTTGAAAGCCTGTGTAACCTAGGGCATGTATTTTACTGATGTTTTAACACAAGAAAGGCATACCTAATCACTTCTATGAGGCTAAATCAAATGTTATTGTTGTGTAAACAAGGCATTATCTGCATCTTGCACTGCCCGGTCATGCAAATTTCCCCTTCTGGATCAAGATTGCTTAATATTATGACCAGTGGTAAAACAGAAGAGCTCTGATAATTTCAAGATGAACAAATGCGGTTCACATTTGCTCACTTAGCACTGTTGCCTCAGAACAAGAGGGTCCCGGTTCAAATCCCATGCCAGGTCTCTTCTGTGTGGAGTTTGCATGTTCCCTTTATGTCTATATTTGCATGTAAAGCTCATTTACACACAATATATGCTGCGCAACAAGAATCTGATTGATTAATTGAGAGAGGGAAAATCTTACAGTGCTCTGTCTTCAGCATTTCCTGAAAGTCCTGTTTCGTTTTCTTTTTCATTATTGATTCACTGGCACTAATATCTGAAAAAGATTTTGGATTTTCAGCTTCTGAAATATGAAAACCGTGACAGAAATCACTTGATCGAATTAAGCTGTGACACTCACGGAGACTCAGCAGACGATGTTCCTGTTTGAGAACTTTGAGTTCATCTGAGACAAAAGCCTTCATCTGTTGAATGTCCATCCCACGTCGTTTCTGTGAAATGAAATGAAAAGAAGAAAAGATACATTCTCATTCTGATCATTTCATATGATGAACTCTGTGGTCCAATTGTCAATGTGCTGCATAAAGACTTGTTCTGTGTGCTCACATCCACTTACATCATATGCAGTCTGCAGACTTTTGGCTTTCTGACTGAGAAAACCAAAGACGCTGGAGAAATGTTCATTCCTGATTTCATTGAAAACCTGAGAGAGACACAAGTGTTCAGTGAGCCACTTAACCTCAAAACAATAGTGAGTAATAATTAAAAGAGGATTGTATCTTATCGGTTCTACCCTATCTTGAGAGTTCAGCATCACTTTCATGCTTTTGCCAGAAGAGGTTACATCAGGTCCAAACTCCACACAACCTACAGAACAAACATTGTGATGAGACTGTCTTGATGCATGCTCAATAATCCAGGTATGGAAATCCCAAAAAAGAGGTGAATCAGTTCAACTGGATCAGAAGTTTATTTGGAAATGTTTCGTCACTCACCAGGTGACTCCTTCAGTCTGACTGAAGAAGATTGATTTTGTATTTAACCCATCCTATTGTATAGAAGCAGTGAACCCAACTGCCATGCGGTGCTCAGGGAGCATTTAAGATTAGTTAGTTAGCTTGAGTCTTACCCAAGGACACCAACATGTTTTCTGCAGGGGCCGGGAAACGAACCACCAATCTGTGTTTACTAGATGACCACCCTACCTCCTGAGCTATGTCAACCCTCTAGTTTTGTGGGATATTTTGTAGCATTTTCGAAGCATTATCTTGAAATACTGAGAACATATCTGATATGGAGAGGCAAAAAGATTCAAACACACACACACACACACACACACACAACACACACACGCACATAACGATTTTACATCTATGAACTGGAATCAAAATACCAACCACATTTAATTTTGAATATGTCATCCACCAGCCCTTCATAGACTACCTGGGAGCACAGGGGAGTAACATAGTCCACATCTGCAGAAATTATGGCAAATTGTTAGTGACAAACTTTACAAAGGAACATCTTTGAGGAAGGATAGACATCTGCATACCTCTGTCGATAAAAAATACATTTCCAATTTCAGCTTGACGAGCTTTTTGTTCCCCCTCTTCAGCCTGCTCCCGCCATGATTCATATACCATCTGGTTTAAAGCCATATAAAAACAGATTACATTACTGAAGACTCCCACACATGTAAACCTCTAAACAAAACACTAGTCAAGTCAAAGTCAAATATAGCAAAATCCTTCCAGAGTAAATTATATGAGAACCCACAACAACCTGTAATTTTACCTTGGAATATCGTCCAATTCCATAGACTTTAGAGAAGGGGCCATAAAGGGAATGGAGGAGATGCAGGGTACTACCAGCTGTCCTTATCCAGCGCTGGTCCCCTTCCTGAGAACATAAACTATGTGATTAATACTGTCTATCTCAAAGAGAGCGGGAGCACAAACACACAAATAAATTGAAACTGGACAAATAGAGTTGATGAAGTGGGTTAATATTGTAATTTCCATGGAACTGCAGACTGCTGAATAATGACTAACACAGCAACCACAAGTCAACATTTAGCAACTGTCTTGACCTCCTCCAACATTGAGCTCTGATCTGACACCCTGCTAAGTACAATTCAAATTGGCTTTAATGCAACATACAATTGATACTGCTGGATTATTCATCAATGACTTTTGCAGTACTTTGTAATTCACACAGGCAGGTTATAGCAGATATAGCCACAATAACTAAGAAGTGACTCATTACAAATTCTGCAAACTATACATCACTAGCCTCCTGTCAAATCGGTAGCATACCTTTCTATTAGTTACATTGGTGACACAATCAGAGATCATATCAATCAGCACAGGACTATGTACCTGACAAACTGAAGACAGACACAATTTCGGAGGAAGACAGTCCTTGGTAGGATGTATTACATATAACATTGATGTTAATTGACCACAATCAAGAGTCTTGGATTTGATACCAGGGATATGTATATTCTACTCGTGTTTCTCCAGGTATAACCACAATTCAAAGACATGCATGGTTAATTAGAGATTCTAAAGTGTCTTTGGGTATGAGTAAGTGAGTGAGTAAATGAGTGTCTGGATACCATGGTGGCCTGGCAGCTTGTCTACTTTGCCTTCTGCCTAATGCCATCTACAACCTTAAATTAGGCTAAGTGAATCTAGTGAATGAATGAAGGAAAGAATGCATCAATGAATGACTGAGCTAAATCCTGTCGTAAGACACATTTTAAAACTGGGGTGGCAGTTTTGTGGTTCACAGATAAATTAATGAAGGTAGTTTAACTGACACCTATGCCAAAATGCCATTGATTTTTGGGTGATTGAAAATAGCACTTAAATATCTATACTTCTGTCATGTTCTGAAAACACAGGACTTTGGGATTATAGACTGGGGATAAAAGTTGACATCTATCCATCCATCCATCATCAACCGCTTATCCAAAATTGGTTCACGGGGGAAGTGGATTCTATCTCCATTCTAGCTGGACGAAAGGCGGGGTACACCGTGTATAGGTCGCCAGTCTATCACAGGGCAGAGCAGTTAGGGGAACAGTGTCTTGCTCAAGGACATCTCGACAAGCTTCTCTGCAGGTGCGGGGATTGAACCTGCAACCTTCCGATCGCCAGGCAACCCTGTTACCCACTGAACCATGCCATTCCCCAAAAGCTTGACAGAACATCTTAAAAAGTCCTGGTTTTCAATCATGAAAGGCACACGTAATATTGGTTCTACAACATGTATCATTAACTCCATTGTATCTCAACGTTACCAGAAAAAGATCTCTGAAGAATTCTGGCAGCTCCAAACTGATTATGTCATCATCCAAAGGAAGGAGATAGAATGCCCACTCATCAGTGGTAACATCTGTTTGAAAGGAAAAAAACAAGAAGAATGCTGTAGGACCAACAATAAGAGACATCAATAGTAGTCACGTCATTTATTTAACTACAAGAAAAAAGGTATGATTAATACATACCACCAAAAATTCCCTGCTCCTCCAACACAGCCTCACATGCAAAAAACTGAATACAAAAGTGAATTACAAAGGAGTGTTAACAATTAAACTTGAAGAGATGACAGTATGTAAGTAATGTATGAGTATGCTCTATACCAAGATTTGCAATAAAGTGTATTATCATTCCACAGTGCAATATAAATATTCCCATCTAAATTGAACTGGTCAGTCTATTTTTCTGTTCATACTGTATATACTGTTCACATTTTTTAATATTCACCCTTGTTTATATTGCATCTATTTTCTATGCCTCTTTAGATTTGATGCCTCACTGTTTTTGCTTTCAACTTTGCTGCTGTAACACTGAAAATTTCCCCCTGTGGGACTAATAAAGGAATATGTTATCTTATCTCATAAGAGTAACAACCACAGAGAATTTACTACCTTCTGAGGGGTAAATATTATCTTGTATTGTCTGAATTTTCCAGCAGTCTTGTCTGCATTCACCACATCTGGGAAAGGAGGGAGTATACCATGAAATAACTTTAAACCATAGATGATGTAGTAAGACAAATGCATTCACAAGCAAACTGAAACAATGTGGTGATTACCCATTTGCATTATAATAACCTATAAATAACATTCTGATTAATCGCATGTAAGAAATAACATTGTAAAAAAACTATTCCCCAGTGCTTACCACAGATCCATTTAACAGTCTGTATTCTTGGACGAATCAAGAAGCAAAGTCTGTGGAAGGAAATTGCATTTGTTATTTTATAAAAGGCCATACCAACCATCAAAATGTACTCTCTAAGCCACTTACTAACTGCAGCACTCATTTTTTTTAATCAGTTAGAGTTCTGAATGTAGTCAAACCAGATATGTATAATAATCTATCTTTAAGAAAGACAAGATGCTTTGCTTACTGATCTGAAGTGCTAAAGATGGGCTTATATTCCACTTTGTAGAGTTTGTCAACTTCATGTTCCTGTAAAGGTGGGGACAAGGCAAATAAAAAACAGCCCATTTCACTTCTGGATTAGTGAAGATAATATATTTGATGATGTTTACCTTTAGCGTTATAACATTTGCGATGCGATCCAAAGGACTCATCAAATCAGCCTCAATGAAGAGATCCTTTCTCCCAGGGAGCTGTGACAAAAATTGAATAAAGAAAAAAAGACGTAAGACAGGAGTTTGTGCAACAGCAAATCTAAATGTCCAACAGGACATTCATTGTTACATGGGAGGTAGACGAAACCATGACAAAAAGAAATTGCAACCCTATTACTATTAATGTTATCCTAACATAATGTTTATTACACTCTTTGACCTGCTGGGCATAATTGTGATAATTGTTGACAAAGAACTCTCTTTTCACCAGCCAACCTCCATAAGGGAGTCTGACTTAGGTCATACCTGCACCCATAAAGCGTGTAGAGGGATTCAGTGTCTCATTGGAGACTTCCTGGGTCTAAAGCTTGCTGATTTAAAACCTTTTTCTTGAGTATAGAGTGCAGAGTTATTTTTTATATCAACCATCCAAATGTCTTTCAGCATTTTAATATTAATCATGATGGGCATGTTTCAAAAGCGAAACTATATCTCTCTCATCCCCTTGCCTACATAAAACCTGGTTGAACACATTTTGAGAATTTGTTAATATCCAGTGATAAGAGTTAAGTGCACTAAAGGGCTCATGGCGCACCTGTTCCAACAGGTATATTAGCTGGTCCCGGGCCAGTCTCTTGAGCAGAGAGAAGTCGGGGAGCTCAGGAGAGTCTCTCCTGACACCATAGGCCATGGTGGGTCACAGTGAGGGGCGAACCTTCCGTCCTTGCTGTCAACACTCTCTCTGAAAAAAATAGATTGTAAATTTAACCATAATTCAAGAGAGACCAATTCCGAAGCCAGTAATAAGCACCAAGAGGGAGACACCGATTTCCTTTTTTTATCTTCAGCAAATTGTTAGGTTAGCTTGTTTGCTAAACTGGACCTATCACGTGAATGTAGCATTACATCTCCCATCATAAATAACATTACATTATTGCTAGAAGAATTATGACACAAAATTTTAAAAAGAAAGGAAATGAAAGATGTTCAATGCTGGATATGTTAGTTGATATTGACAGTTTCACCTGGTTCCGTAGCGTACTGAGACGAGTTGCTTGCATCAGGCAAATTTGTTTCTCTCCGGACACAATAAAGAAAGGACCATTCGAAATCAGTTCAGTGCGACTTGTTGGACACTCGGTTTGTTGTGTTTTTTTCACAATGGCGTCGGATGCGACAATATTATTGGAAACCGCTAATTTTGCTGCCGAAAAACATCGCAGTCAACGCCGTAAAGATCCAGAGGGAACTCCATATATCAACCACCCCATAGGTAGATTATTAACTAGTTTTGTTGCACCTCCTATACTGGGCTGCACTAATGTTTCATACCTATAATTAAGGGGTTATTTTACGTCTACCCTTACGCTTAGCTCTTTCTTAGGGCGTTTTCACACCTGAAATTCGTGTTTTCCTTGTATATATTCGATCTGGTCAATGTTGGCTTCAGATTGAAATTATGCGAGAGGGGAAGAGGGACGACCATCCTTAAACTGGAGGGGGGGTTGTAATTTACAATACTTTGATTGTAACTATCCCCCAATCCTCTGTGAGAAGTACACATTCCCATTAAAACTGTAGTTAGAGGCCACGGCGATTTGTATATTAAACTGATCGTTAGTTTCGGTCGTTATGCCGCTGTATTGTTTATAAGGGCGGGGATACCTGCAGTCAGTTGAGACTGAGGAGGTCACTTGATTGAGAGATTGAATGGTTCTCAATAAATGTTAAGTCCAGGTGAACAGATTCACCTTTATTTGGTGTCCCATGGTTCATCGGTCATGAATTTAGTGGGGTTGATGGGTGGTAAAAGGATTGTTTTTTTTTCTTTCGGAATGGCTAAGCAGAAGGACCTTGGGCAGTATTAGAATTAGTTAATAAATGTGTTAATCGTTTAGGACATAGACCAGGCCAAAATATATGTGCAGAATGTCACATTTAAACGCACTTAAAAAAACAACGCCTAGATAACATATGATTTGAAGTTATGAGAATGAACTCTTTGACAGAGGCTGCTTTAATCCCAAAAATGTACTGCTTCCAGCATTTGGCTTGGATCACGTTCATCCCACAAGCGAACCGAGATCATCACCTCTTCGATAAACTGTTGGTCCAGTTATCTTGATGCATGCTCAATAATCCAGGTATGGAAATCACAAAAAAGAGGTGAATCAGTTCAATTGGAGCAGAAATGTATTTGGAAATGTTTCATCACTCACCAGGTGACTTCTTCAGGCTGAAGTCAGTTGAACTGATACACCTCTTTTTTGTGTTGGTCCAGTTGTTTTGGTCCGCACTGTGATTGTTATATTCACACGAAGGGGTAAACGTCTCCAGGGTTCGATTAAAACGGACCAAACAGCTCAGGTGTGATAGCACCCTAACTATACATTTGTCTTATCTTAAAGTGTGTGTGGCTGAGACCAAAGTATTAAGTCTAATTCTAATCATGTTATAATTGGCCAATAAAAAAGGACTCTTCTTAATACCCAAGTACCCAATAACTCTTCTTTTTGAGTTAAAAAAAGTAATCAATTTGCAGTACTAACTATTTACTTTAAGGAGTTGCAAGAATCCTAAGCACTGAAGGTGGCGTCACAGACATTGAGGTTTTACAAGTGAGTTACAAATGGAAATAGTGTCATATAAAATTAATTGTCCTTCATTTTATGGTTCACCATCTGATGTAATTTACTGGATGCTGTCATTTTACTGCAGGCAGCTTTACTTCATGACACTGTGGAAGACACTGACACCAGCATAGCAGAACTTGAGGCGAAGTTTGGACTGGCAGTGGCATCTATTGTGAAAGAGGTGACAGATGACAAAACCCTCCCCAAACATGAAAGAAAACGTCTTCAGGTTGAACATGCCTCTCACTGTAGTCAACAGGCCAAACTTGTCAAACTGGCAGACAAGCTTTACAACTTGAGAGATCTCAATCGCTGTACACCTACTGGTGAGACTTTATCTTATGGTCTTCATGCCATATCTGTTTTTCACAAACTAAAGAATTATTAAGCTATTATGGATGTGATTTTTTTTTTAAATGGGTCATTTTTTACTTCAATATCTAATCTAATAGAGATCAATTTTCACCAATTAGCTATTGCAGATGGTTTAAACACATTCTAATGTGTTTTATGTGGCAGGTTGGACTGAAGAGCGAGTGCAGGAGTACTTTGTTTGGGCTTCACAGGTGGTGAAAGGACTGTGGGGCACCAACCCAGCCCTGGAGAAGAAACTGGAAGAGCTCTTTAATCAGAGAGATGTCCAGTTCTGAAATGTTGTGCCTGTGCCTCTGAAAAGCTTACCTGCTCTAAATTTTAAGAACAGAGGGATTTCTTTCACTTGTAACTGAATAAATGTAAATGTAAAATAAATTATATTTTTCTGTTTGTTCATTTAAATTGTTCTGCTCTCCATTTTAATTGTTTAGTTAGTCCCTGTCCTATATATAATCCACATAAATGAAAAATTAAACATGTCTCTTCTCATTAGTCTTGTAATATGAAATTTATGGCGAGTACTCTTATGGGCTGACATAAGTCCTCAAACATGCAGGGAGGGTCTAGGTGGCATGAAGATTGAGACCAGCTAAACGGGAGACCAGGAAAACATTTTGGATTACAAATGTCAGGAAGACATCACAGCGGAAGACGGAGTCAAAAGTCCTAATTTTGGAGGGAGGGAGGTAGGCATTTTCTAGTGATGGGCAAAGCAGTGGCTTCCCCCTGTGGGACTAATAAAGGAATGTCTCATCTTATCTTATCTTACTGATGGTGAATTGAACCATTAGAACCAGAAAAAAAATATTCACCAAATTGTTCAATGCTTTACGGAGCTCTAACTCCATAGTACCACTCTGAACTGAAACATGGCTTGTTCAGCTTGGTAACTAGTGAACTGACAATGATAGTTTGTGAAGGATAAGCCCCCGATACCCAGGATAAGGGTAATCTACTTCCTGGAAACACAATTACACTCAAATGTGGGGGGCATAATTCAAGAGGAAATTGAATTATAGGAAGCCCTCCATCCACACCCCTCTCTGAGGAACCATCACCTTATCGTGGTGGAGAGGTTTGAGTGTCTCTATGATCCTGAGAGCTATGTTGTCTGGAGCCTTGTGCTCCGGTTAGGGTCTACCATGGCAAATTGGTCTCTGGTGAGGGACCAAACTAAGAATGGTTCAAGAAAACCCCATGAAATATCTAAAAAGAAGTGACGTTACCCTGCCCGGAGGAAGCCCGGGGCCCTCGTCTGGAGCCAGGCCCAGAAGGAGGGCCCGTCAGCGAGCGCCTGGTGGCCGAGTTTACCACGGAGCCCGGCCAGGGTCAGCCTGGTAAAACAACATGGACACTTCTCCATCCTGTAGACCCACCACCTACAGGAAGAACCAGTGGGGTCGGGTGCACTGCCAGACAGGTAGCAGTGAAGGCAAAGGGTCTCAGCGGACCAGAACCAAGCAACAGAAGCTAGCATTAGGGACGTGGAATGTCACCTCCTTGGGGGGTAAGGAGCCAGAGCTTGTGCGGGAGGTGGAACGGTACCAATTAGATCTGGTGGGGCTCACCTCTACTCACAGCATCGGATTTGGAACCAAGGTCTTAGATAGGAGTTGGACTTTATATTATTCAGGAGTTGCCCAAGGTGAGAGACGCAGGGCAGGGGTAGGGATTCTCTTAAGACTCCGGCTGAGGGCCACTGTATTGGAATTTAACCCTGTAGATGAAAGAGTCATGTCTTTACGCTTTAGGATTATGGGAGGAAAAACTCTGACTGTTGTCTGTGCCTATGCACCAAACAGTACATCAGAGTATTCAACCTTTTTGGAGACCCTGGATGGAGTCCTGAATGGAGCTCCTGTAGGGGACTCTATCATTTTACTGGGAGACTTCAATGCACATGGGGGTAATGATGGAGACAC
>OMLC01046921.1:0-16570 GCA_900302585.1 Regalecus glesne | reverse complement strand
ACTATGTATTATTATTTATATATTATCTATTTATCGTTGTATATTTACATATATTTATTACTATAAATAGTTATTTCTACCATATCCATTCACCTCAGTTTCAGCTCCAACAGGCACCTGTGTACTGAATGCACATAGGATTTATAATTTGTTAAGCAACTCAGTCCAAATTGTCTGTGTCCATCCCCATAAAATGGAGCTAACCGTGACATCTAAAATCTGGATCATTCCCATTGAAGTTGCAAGAATTGTATTGGGGACAAGCACAGACATCACTTGCATTTAGTATGTATTTAGTAGTATGTAGTTTATTAGTATTAAACCAATCCACTCTGTTCTGAACAGCAACGCCTGATATGTGGACGTGACTTACACAGTTGATAAGCCCCATATAATTACATTTTGAAGTAGTCTTGGTGGAGTTGAGGTGTCCTTGAGCAAGAAACTGTTCCTGTAACTGCTCTACCTTGTGATAGACTGGCGACCTGTCCAGGGTGTTTCCCTGCCTTTCGCCCAATGAGTGCTGGGATAGGCTCCAGCTCCCCCGTGACCTTACTGAGGATAAGCAGATGGAAGATGGATGGATGGATGGATGGATGGAGTAGTCTCCGAGGGTCCATTTTATTACACTTATTGGACAGCCCCTCTTATCACTACATCTAATTTCTTGTAGTGCTTTGAATAAAGTCTGACTTTAAATGGCCTCTCTGCCAAGTTACCAGAGGAGAACCCCAAAAATGTCTCACTCTCTGGTCAAGGTGGTCAGGAAACCCCGTCCATTCCTCTCAACACCATCACCCCACCAATGTGAGAGGCTAGGGCATTGCATGGGTTGATTAAAGAGATGAATATGGATTCGCCTCTCTCATCCCGCTCTCATCCATGATGGATGAGGGTACCCAGGGCAGCTCGGAGAAAACAGAGGAGAGGATGAAGTCATCCGTAGCTGAGGCTGGCGCGAGTGAGAGAAATAACACCAGATCAGAGATGCTATTTTTGTCATCACACGGCTCATTGCATCCTCGCCGGCAACAAAATGAATGATGCATATCCAAATGTTGAAAAATGAGTCCATTTTTCTGCCCCTCTATGAAGCATCCCATACGTTGTGGTTCAGGAGTATGTCGTAGTAGTTCGGGGCGGCAGAGCTCAGTGGGTAGGGTGGTTGTCTGGCAATCAGAAAGTTACAGGTTTGATCCCCAGTCCGTCAGAAATCATGTTGAGGTGTCCTTGAGCAAGACACTGAACCCCTAACTGCTCCCCGAGCGCCATATGTTGGCAGCTCACTGCTCCTATACAATAGGATGGGTTAAAAGCAGAGAAATCCAAATGTCCCGAGACTGATAAGGGAATCATTTATTTTATTTCATTTATTTTTTTGAAACTGTTGTTATTGTACTGCACAAAGGAAAAGCTATTAGTTGTGCTGTGTTGTGTTACAGAAACCAGGCTAGTGGGGCAGAGGGCCCGTCAGTGGAAAGCCACAGGGACAGATTTATGAGACTTCTCAGAACGGGAGGGCTGATCTAAGATTACCGATGATGCTGCATGATTATGTAAACCTAAATGCAGCTTAAAAGGTCCAATTTAAGCACTCTTCTATTCTGAGGCCTGGCTGCCTTGTCCTGTAGGCAGTTTGCTGAATGAGTAACCATCTTTCATTGATCTGGACATTACTCAGGAGGAGGCCACTAGAGGTCACATTAGCTGCAGCAGAAGTGCTGCTGTAGGTAGCTCAGTGGTAGAGCGCGCACTTCGGGAATTTTCAAGCCAGATGTTGTAAGTTCAACCCACCACGAGGCATTAGGAAGGGCATCCGGACTTAGTCCCCCAACCTCCATCCCAGTCTGTGTCCAGTCCCTTAATGTGGGGACTAATCATGACATGTAAAATGGATCTCAGTAGTGCTAGCAATGGTAGTGTAGCACAGTACGGCAGCCAAGGCCTGTATTCTGAAACTACTATAACTACTATGCCACAGGCCTACTATTTCTTTTCTCCTGCTGCCTCTGGACATGCTCCCCCCTTTCCTCCTTCGCCCAACAATAGCAAAGTGTCCAATGGCATTTTGCTGGCCAACAGTAGTGATGAGGGTCCTTGGTAACCCAGGCCTTGATCAATCTGGAATGGAAATCTGATTTATGATCCGCATATTTGATTTGAATGGGTGGATGGATGGATAGATATTTGATTTGGAGAAGGTTTTATTGGGGCTCAGCGGTAGAGTACATCTCCAAGTCAGGCGTCGCGGGTTCAATCCCACCACGAGGCGTCAGGAAAAGGGTATCCGGTCTTATTCCACCTGCTCAGTAAATATGAGGCATATGTTGTAAAATGCTTTGAGTGGTCAGTATGCTAGAAAAGCTCTATATAAAAATAAGTCCATTTACCATTCATACTGGATGCTCTTCCTGGTAGAAACCTCCTCGTTTATCTTGACTTGGGACTGTCACTAAATGCACTGACTTGTGCATCCTCATTGGCTTGGTTGTATTAGGAAACTGGTTTATTTAAGTACAGGGGTGCTCCAATGGAGGCTAGCTCAACAGTTAAAATTCCTCATTCAAAGATAACGTTTTACACTCGGAAAGGATTAAGAATTTTACCCAAACATTTTTTTTGCAGTTAATATGCCTCTGTGTCCATCACCTTCACATTGCATTGATCTTCTCCCACATTGTTAAGATGCCATACCTTATCTTCCATTCTGCCAATTATAACCGTGTCAGCCTCTTCAAGTGAATGACCTCCTCTCTGGTTAATATGCAAATGTCAAAGGTCTTTACTCTCTCGTTGGCCACCCCCAACACTTTGAACTGTTTAATATTCATGAGTTCCATGTCACTGTGCTTTGCAGGTCTTGGCTCTCCTTGAGCATGTCTGCAGACTGACATGCGGCGCTGCCTCCACATCATCACTCCTGTAAAAACACAGCAGATAAAGCCGTGGACAGTCATTAGATTTTACTGTGGGGTTTATTGCGCTTCTCGAACTGTGTTTTTGTGTGTGTAAGATAGTGGAAGGGGGAACATATGGCGGAGGTTTTTTGTGAGAGCCAGCTAGGAGTTATGGCTCCCTGGGGTCCCACTAACATCTATTATTCATTTTTAAGAGGGTCTATATAGCTGCTCGACTTAACGTGTGCTTACAGGCAGGATTGGGGGTCCTTATTTTAGTCCATCCATGTGCTGTTCAAACATTTAAAACCACTGGGATACAGCACGTTTTATGTTGTGGTCTCTTCCCATCCTAGTTTCACATTATAAATGTGGAATGAAGTTGGTTTCTAACCAGAGGAATCTCCCCTGTATGTTTAGTGGAAATTAGAATTAAGTGAATTCAACCAGGGGAGTTGACAGCAGCCATATAGTGATCGAAAGATTGGTATTCCGATACCCAGTT
Source organism: Regalecus glesne (assembly GCA_900302585.1). Taxonomy (NCBI): domain Eukaryota; kingdom Metazoa; phylum Chordata; class Actinopteri; order Lampriformes; family Regalecidae; genus Regalecus; species Regalecus glesne. The sequence continues at coordinate 13,168 of OMLC01046921.1, read as the reverse complement.
CCTACAGAAAGTATGTCGAAGTGTTTTTGAGCAAGATGAACCCCTAATTGCTCAAGGCCTGTGATGGAATGGGTGTCACCCTGCCTTTCACCCAATGAGTGCTGGGATAGGCTCCAGCATGACTCTCCGACCCGACTTAAGATAAGTAGTTGACGATGGATGGATGGGTGAATAAATTCAGCCATTAGTTTATAATGATGATTTTCACCATTGACAAAATTGGATATATTTTTTAATTTCATTTTTATTTCCAAAGAAAAAAACATACCAGGGGAAATAAAGTCAAAATTAACAAAAAGGGTTAATCCTATATATAACCAGATCAGTACTAGTTATAATAATAATCCATCGTCCATCATCAACCGCTAGTCCGAAATCGAGTCGCGGTGGAACTAGAGCCCATCTCCGTTCTCATTGGGCGAAAGGCAGGGTATACCCTGTATAGGTCGCCAGTCTATCACAGGGCAGAGCAGTTAGGGGAACAGTGTCTTGCTCAAGGACACCTCGACATGCTTTCTGAAGGAACTAGGGATCAAACCTCCAATCTTCCAACTGCTAGGCAACTGCCCTACCTCCTACTACCAAACCAGATTATTCAAGTGGTATTTTTCATGTCTCTACACTTTGAACCGTTTAACTCATGGAATTGCTCTGTGTCTCTAGGTGTGGAGAGGCACCATCGCCCGAATGCGATACCGTCGAATGCGGGCGGCCCTCATCATCCTGCGGGCCTACCGGCGCTACAAGGTCAGGTCCTACATCCGCGAGGTCAATCGCCGCTTCAAAAATGTAGGCTCGATGAAGGACTACGGCAGGCACGTAAAGTGGCCCACACCCCCTAAAGTCCTGCGCAAGTTCGAGGAGGCTCTTAGGAGCATCTACAACAGGTACCGAGCCTCAACATCAGTGATCAATATACAAGAGGAGAGCTGATTTAAGATAGTGTCATTTGAGCTGATGCTACATGTAGAAAGGAACTGGTATCCGTTGTGTATTGGTATTGTATTGATTCTCATTCTTTCCATTCATTCTCGGAAACCACTTTAAAGTAAACCATTTTCAGGCTTTTGAGGTTTGCCAAACCCCCACCCTCACTTTGTTAGATTGAGAGTAAATTGAGCACCACTGTGTCGGAGAGGGAGCTTGAGAGTACCATGGCCGAGGGTGTTATTTCACACCCAGCTGAGTCCTTTTGAAGCTTTTTACAGGTTTCCTTCAGCCGTGGGCCAACAATGGCCATTGATTTTTCTCCCCCCATCAAAGCCCCATCCCCTCCTCTCGTGCTGATTCTATTCCTTATTTGAAAACGGGCACAGTCTGATGCCCAGAAACCAAGTTTTCCCAAAAAAATAAAAATGATGCAATATGTCAGGATCTCAAACCTCACAGTTCAGACTGACTGAGCTCTGCTGCCATTCGGGTGTATCTTCCTTCTGACTCACCTATCAGCCTGAAGCAGTATCCTTGATGGAGAAAGTCAGTTTCCCTTTGTGTACTTGTGTGTGTATTTCTACCTCCAGGTGGTGGGCATGGACAATGATCAAAGGCCTGTCTCCAGAGGAAGCCCTGCAGGTCAGGGCCAAGGTAGCCACTCTGGAGGCTCTGAAGGGCCAGAGGGCTGACCTGGGGCTACATAGGCCCTGGGAAGGAAATTACCTGGTGAGTAGCAGAGTGGAAGACCAACTACAGTACAGCATTCATAAGAGATTTGTTGACAGCAGCAAGAAGACAGTTACAGAAACATGTGGAGAGACAACAGCATGTTGTAAAATTGTGTGTGTGTGTGTGTGTGCGCGTGTGTGTGTGCGTGCATGGGTACATCTGTGTGTGCATATGTCCATGAATTTATGTTCTGAGCTCTCTCAAACAAACTTTCTCAGCTCTGTGCCAATATGTGGAGTCTTCATCACATTATGGCCAAAGAGAGATGGATAGTACACTTCTTGCTTGACAAATTAAACAGCAACTAATGGTGATGATTAAGGAGAAAAGAGTGGACCCAATAGAAATTGATGAAGCATTTAGATGCTAATATGAAAATCTTTAATGCTCAGGGTACACTAACAATTTGGACATGCATTCTGACTTTTTAGAATAACTTGATATTCCTCAGATACCGCAGGGAAAGAGAGACTCTTTCATTACTACTACTCATTATTTACTTCATATATCTTTAACGTAGAGTACTATCTTAGGACTACAGTAGCTCAGCAGTAGAGCGAGTGCTTCAGGAGCTGATGAGCCAGATGTTACGGGTTGAAACCCATCGCAGGGCATCAGGAAGGGCAACCAGCCTCAATCCCCCATGCTCCATCTAAATCCACGTCCACCCCCACAACATGTAGACTAATTATGACATGTAAAAATGGACCTCTCTGATGTGGTGTACTCTGTATGCATTTAAATGGGAAAATATGAAACAAACTGCTTAGAAAGGAAAACTGAATACTGGGGCTCTCTAAGGGCAGCATGGCTCTAGAAGTAGAGCAGGTCATCTAATAATCACATGGTTGCTGATTTGATCCCCATCTCCTTCAGAAAGCATGTTGAAGTGTCCTTGGGCAAGACATCACTAAACCCCTAACTGCTCCCTAGACGCTGCAGCTGCCCACTGCTCCTATATAATAAGAGATGGTTTAAATGGAGAGGACACATTTCATTTTAGGAATACAATAGCCAAATAAACTGGCTTTCCTTTCTTCTGGGAAGGAGAATTGAGTGGACATAACGGCTCCTCTTTCCTTTTCTGTCGTGGCAGAAGCGAGACAGCCCTGATACTGCCTCGTCATTCATTTTGGTTTCCAGTGAGTTGCAGCGAAAGGACAAGTTTATGAGAGTTCTTTTTTCCTGCAACGTACGCAAGGTAGGTGGCCATTCTTTCTATATTTATATGCCATCCATTCAGAGTAATGCATATAGACACGCACCTCAATGCACAGACATGTAAATACACATATGCAAACAGGCAAATATACTGTAGGAACAGTCGCACACATTGCTAGATGGGAAACATGCAGCCCCTCAGTCAGCTCCTGGTATCAACCAGCTTCCTGTTGTGTTTTGGATGTATGTGTGTTAATGCGCATGTCCATGGGTATTTATTTTTACATGTGTATGTGACTCCTGCAGGGCAACTGACGAGCATGTTGTTTTCTCCAGATCAACCGTTTTCACAAGGCAGAGGACCGAGCCGTTTTGATCACAGATCGCCACCTGTACAAGATGGACCCTCTCAAGCAATACAAACCCATGAAGAGCATTCCCCTCTACAATGTACGTCTTCACTTATTGCAGCATCATCTCTTCTATGTCCTAATCATACCACACATGCATATCCATCTATCAAATACACAGGGCATTCCTCCGTCAACCGCTTATCCAAAATCAGCTCACGGGGGAACTGGAGCCTATCTCAACGCTCATTGGGTGAACGGCACGGAAACACTCTGTACAGGTTGTCAGTTTATCACAGGGCAGAGCAATTAGCGACACAGTATCTTGCTCAAGGACACTTCGACACGCTTTTTTGCAGGTGCTGGGATTCAACCTGCAATCTTTCGATTGCCAGACAACGCTTTCCCCACTGAGCCATGCCGCTCCTATATAATAATAATAATAATAATGATTATTGTTATCTCCTTTATAGTGTCAGTCCATATTAAGGAACATTTTCAAAGTCTATATGCCAGATTTAGCCTAGTTTTCAAGTTAATTATCCCCTGTTCTCTCAAGCAATTAGGGTTTCAGTGTCTTACACAAGGATACTTTTACAAGCTTCCTGAAGGAACCAGGGATTTAACCACCAATCTTCCAACTATTAGATAACCGCCTTACCTCCTGAGTAATGCCACCTCTTGGTAAGACTAATAAGCTGATGTTCTAGGTTCAAACCTGCCTGGTTTGTATCAGATTTAAAGGGAAACAGTCATGATTTTCAACATCATCTCTAGGGATGACACTCAATTAACACCTTCAATACTGAGCAGTCTTCTGTTTGTCTCTGAATGTCAATGAAATTGCATCTGGCGGAGGATCTGTGAATAAGAAAACTCACCTCCTGTTTTTTTGGCTCCACTGTGGATTAAGATACAAATAGTAACATTACATACAGCTGTATGACTGGGAACCAGAAGGCAACCAAACCGAGAAGTAGATGTTCACATTTACAGATCATCCACTGGTGACATCTCTGACAGATACATTTTTGATGGCGTTTTAAATAAAAACAGAAAACTGCTCAGCATCATGGCTACTAATGGAGAATCATCCCTACAACATATACAGAGAGTTAATGCTGAAAACCAGGTTTCACTTTCCTTTCCAACTGTTTGCACATTGGGAGGTCAGTCCAGAGGAGCTTTTCTCTCCTTATCAAAACACAGCATCTTTGAATAATTGAGACGATACTTGACAAACATGCCATTCAGGACCTTTCCAAGTAGCCTGAGATATTTTTAATATCACAGCTGTCTGCGATATCTACAGGGGGTTGCATGGCTCAGGAGGTAGAATGGGTCATCTAGTAATTGGAAGGTCGCTAGTTTGACCCCAAGCTCTTTCAGAAACCATATTGAAGTGTCCGTGAGCAAGACATTGAACCACCTAACTGCTCCCCTGGTGCTTCAGCTGCGCACTGCTCCTATACAATAGGATGGGTTAAATCCAGAGGAAAAATATCATTGTAAGAACACAATGAACAAAAAAGTAGCTTTCTTTCGAGCATCAATAGGTTAAATGAGATTTCAATTCAAACTATAAATCTGGTTTCTTTCAGTTTTTGCCAAGTTTTATTACAGCAGCTTGGTCATTACACTAAAGCTCCATATCAGAAACTCCTTAAGAAATTTGCTTGCTCTGTTTGGCAATGCTTTTTTAATGGTTTTTTCTTTTACAATATAGAGCAGATGCAATATTGTGATAATGTTTACAGCTTGGAACAAGGGCACTGCAGTAGAGTCATAATACTCCTCAATTGCTGCAGTCAAATAGGACGCAGCCTGTTTCCACAATTTTACACCTTTTACACCTTATAACTCAATTTGGATATGGGTGCACGGCGGTTAGTACTGTTGCCTCACAGAAAAAAGGTCCTGGGTTTGAATCCCTTACTTAATACGTTATTAATTAATAAAGTTAATACTCCTATCTGAGCCCCTGAGCAAGGCATTAGAGAAAAGAACAGGAGTACGTCCACAGGTGCTGCAGCTGCTCACTGATCCTATATGATAGAATGGGTTAAATGGAGAATACAAATTTCTTTTTTTCTTCCTGAATAGCAGCAAGACACAAACACACACAACTTGGCCAATGCTGTAAATTATGGGAAGGATTATCATCATGCACTTAGAGACTGAATAAAAATGTCTCCTAATGGCTGTAACACTATCATTTGATATGGAAAATCTAAATTTTACACCCACGGTTTTTACCAAAACTATTTTTAAAAAGCCTGTAATATGCGTCGCTTTCATGAGACTTGCCTCCGTAACCACAAAACATTAAATAATTGAGTGTTTTCTACATCAGTGAAAATGTGGACACATGATATCAAATCTCTCCTGATTAGACTTAACTACTAGAAGCTGCTCCCCATGAAATGACTAATCAGACTTAAGGACGGAGTCATATTATGATGTGTCGGTGGGATGCCGGAGGACTTCTGTGTTCCAAACGAACACTTCAACATGTCTGATTCAACAGGGATCCTAGCAGTCAGTTCTGCGTGCAGCAACATGACAGCATACAAAGCTCTCCTGATTTCACAATTGGCTGATTGCGTTTTATATTCATGCTCTGCTAGGTCTGTCAAGACTGTCATCCATGCACAGCACATGAGGTTGTTTCTATGGCAAAACTCCATTTGAATGTGTGCACCCATTAGTGTTTGTGCATGTGTGCTCGTTGACTTAATGGCTGTGTTAGTGAGTTCATTTTGCATTCAATGCCTATCCAATTCACCTATATCCCAAAACACTGCTTCAGAAACTCATTATACCTCATATAGCCACAGTCTCTACCTTCTTTAAGCACCGCATCGGTTAATATTTACATATGTACACAAACACACACGTGTCTGGTATGCATTTTCTGCCATTGATAGGTTATTTGAGAGAGAGGGACTGGAAGGGTAAGGGACTTGAGAGAGGAGATGACATGCAGCAAAGGGTCCACTTCAGACTTGAAGCCAGGCCACTGCAGTATGAACTCAGCCTTATGTGGTACACACTTTACCAGATGGGCTGCCGGGGTGCCCCTGATGACATATATTTCACTTGTATATTTAATTTCATCTAGTACGCAGAAGATTGGTGGTTCGATCCTCGGCCCCTACAGAAAGCATGTCAAAGTGTTCTTGAAGGAGACACTGAACCCCTAACCATTCAACCCCTGTGATGGAATGGCGACCTGTCTAGGATGTTTCCCCGCCTTTTGTGCAACTGCTGCATATGCACACGTGACCGACTTTTCCAACATGTTTCATTTAGAATTCAACATGCTCAGCTATTGTGTGAAGGGGAAAAAGCATGCTGGTAGAACATGCATAGAGCATTGTCTGCAGAGGTGAGACAGAGATGTAAGAGAGGGAAGAATGGTATACTTCTTAAATCACAGGGGCTCACACGCTTCTGTCTTCTCTTAAAAGGAGTGAGATTTCAGGTCGGGGTGCAGTGACAATCGTTACGAGACACCCAAATTGTTACATCTGAAAAAATGTAGGGAGAGAATTATGGAGTGTGGATCTTGACAGCCTAGCCTTAATCACAACATGTAAAACACAACTGAGGAGACAGGAGAAGAAAAGGAGACATGATGTTAGGGAGAACAGGGAATTGGCTAGATTTTGGTTTCCTTTTTTGTTTTAACATGGATAGAAAGTTCAGAAGTTAATGGAATTACTATGAAATTATGCACAATTACCATGAATTCAATTGTTTAATTTGGTGAAATTTTATGAAATTATTATAAAATGGGGAGCCGGCATAGCTCAAGAGGTAGGGCAGTTGTCTAGTAATCAGGAGATTGGGGGTTTGATCCCCAGTTCCTGCAGAAACCATATTAAAGTGTCCTTGAGCAAGACACTAAACACATTACTGCTCAAGCCCTGTGATGAAATGGTGACCTATCCAGGCTCTTTTCCTGCCTATCACTCAATAAGCACTGGGATAGGCTCCAGCATGTCCCCGCAACCCGACTTCAGATAAGCGGTTGACGGTGGATGGATTGATGGATCACACACAGAAGCACACACTGTATTATATATGTATTGTATAGTCATATTGCACTCTATGTGCATTATGATTCACAGAAAAGAATGATGACAGTTTGCTTTTCTTTATGATGACTGACCGGAGTTCATCTTCTAGCCACCTTTTTATTTACCATTGGATCGGTGATGAAGGCCTGCTCTTCACCTTCCCCTCAGCTCTAGATCGAATTGTACCATAAATGTCAAGCTGCGAAGGTGCGCGAGTTGGTCAAGGAGAAATAGTGGGCGGCAGTGCAGAGGCAGTGGAGGAAGGGGGATGGTGAGGAAAAAGAAAAAGAGATAAAGATGCAGCCATAACGCCGGGAGCCATCGAAGAGTGACGCCAAGTAATCGATGTAGAGAAGGTCAAGCGGAGGGTGAGATCAGTTAGCTGGGTGCTGATTAGTGCTGATGGGCTAGCATAGCGCTCACCCCATGTGGCTACCCCATGTTGTGCATTTACTGCTGCTGTAGGGCGACTACTGAGAGAAGCCAGGGCTGATGGATGGCAAGTGAAAGTGAAGAGCCAGCATTTGTCGACCAGAAACTGGGAACATTACTCTGCTGTGTTCACAGAACGTCTTGTGTACTCCAGGAGATTAGAATTGAATAGGAGGATGGATGACAAAAGAAATAAAGAGCACATTCGGACATCCTCATAAAACTATACCGGCGTCCTTGGGAGACAAAAGAAACATCTTCCAAAGGATATCATCACATCCATTCCTCATCATGGACTCCTCTTGCCCTATCTCTCTCTCTCTCTCTCTCTCTCTCTCTCTCTCTCTCTCTCTCTCTCTCTCTCTCTCTCTCTCTCTCTCTCTCTCTCTCATCTTATTTTCCACCCTTCTTTCCTCCGACCGTGTTTCTGCCTCCTCTTCCCCATCCCCACCTGTCCTCCATCTCCCTCCCTAACCTCTACTCATCCAGTGCACCCCCCCCTTTCTCGTCTCTTCGCTATTTCCGCCGTTGTCATGCCAACTTCCCCGGAGACGGTGTTGTCATGGATACAGAGCAGCAAGGCGGATCAGCTGATGTCTGGTGTCGTTCAGGCATGTGTACAAAATGCCCTTCTAAATGTGTGTGGCACTTCCTTTAGCTTTCCCAGCGGGGCTTATTTGTGATCCCTCTTCACTCACATTCTGCTAACACATGTGTTTTCCATGTCTTTTCATCCATCCATCCATCCATCCATGCATGCATCACCTTCTCTCTGTCCTACACCTCCGTACTCAGGTCCTGCCCATAGCTGCAGTGTAGAGCCATCCACCACAGTTTGATCATGGTAATTAACAGTGTGCACGAGTAGCTCCGTCCTACAATTAATACTGGCTAAGGTACGAGACTGGACTTTTTACCAGTCAACATGAATGACAGGCTAACCAATGTACTCACTGCAAGAGAGGTCTAACGGCTTGGCTCATTATGCTCTGTCTGTTTGATCACAGAAACTCCTCTTTAAGTCTGCTTCTTGGTCTCTCTCTTGCTTGTCTCACTTCATTTGCCTGAAGAGGCTTTACTGGCATGGTTATAGTTATGTACAGAATTACTAAAGTATGTTGTATAGGGTAGTTCAAAATAATAATGATAATAATTATTATTATTATTATTATTATTATCATTATTATTAATATTGTAACAATTGTTCCCTTATCAGTACCAAAAGATGAAAATGTTCATTCTTTGCATCTGATCCATCCATATGAGTAGTGAGCAGCTGCCATGTGGCTGAGGGAGCAGTTAGGGGTCCAGTGTCTTACTCAAGGACACCTTGACGTGCTTTCTGAAGGACCGGGGATCGAACCTGCAACTTCCAGACTTTTGAGCGCTAGACAACTGCACTACCCGGTGGGCTTTGCCGCCCCATTAGCACACTAAAATCAGCAGTGGTACCTCTCTCATCCTCCATTCTTTATCCTTCTCTGTGTCTCTGCCGCTTCCTTTCTATCACATCACATTTCTCCGAAGGGCTGCCGGGCTACATTACGTAACTGACTCACTCAACTCCCTCAAAAACAGAGAAGGAGCAACTCGCTGTATCACAGTTGAGTTTCATGACAGCCATTTAACAATTTACCAGACCACATTGCTCTTGTCAGCGAGCCCGGCTCCTGATTAAACATCTTGGCAAAGTGTCCTCATCACTTGTCTATTTGCTCTCAACCACTCACCACTATCTGCCCATGGCAGCCAATTGAGCGTGACTTTTACAAAAGCAGATGACCTCTTGGTGGATGCCGTTCTGGCAGCACTATAGCCCAGTGGTTAGCGTTTCTGCCTCACAGCAAGAAGGTCATGGGTTTGAACCCCAGGCTGTCTTAGGTCCTTTCTGTGTGGAGTTTGCATGATCTCCTCATGTCTGCATGGGTTTCATCGGGTGCTACATTGAAGATGTCTCATTTAGATAATAAGCTTCATTAGTCAGGTGTCTGGAAATGCAGATTTGCTCTCACACCTATGGAGTTTGTTAGCTCTGAGTTTTCTCTCAGAGGTCAGTAGGTAGAACCTGGGTGATCCCTGAGTTTAGACACCACTTGGCTAACACCAGTATCTTTGCAAGCCTGGGTAGTTGCTTGTTGCAAGAGATGGCTAAGGAAGTACAAATAACCAGGAGGCTTCCGCCCTGTCTGTCAGACAGACTTGGGACCCCCCCTCAAAAAAAATCCACAGGTGTATAAGAATAAATATGTATGTACCAGAGATTAATGAATGAGGGTGACTAGGGTTCCAATCAATTAAGCCCTTAATATAAATGTAAATGTAACTCTCTCCATGTAATTAACCGTGGCTAGACCACCAGAGATGGAGGCGAGACTTTGGGCTATAATTCAGCACAATTACGGGGTTGCCCATTTCTGACGGAGAGAGAGAAGTCACAGGTCATCATGTCTTAGGTAAATAAGCTCGCCCGGTTGTTTAGCCCGCGGTGGAGGCCTGTCCTGCCGTGTCCTTTTCAGATGAAGATGGAATAAAGATTTGTCTCAGCGCCGTGCTCTGCTGAGTGGGTATTAATGTACCTGACTGCCTGCCCCCGGGCTGTTCCCCAGCATATGCCTTCATGTGCACTGATTTAAAGAGGGGGATTAAAGGGGGAATAAATTGAAGGAACAAAGAGATGAAAACCCAGAGAGTGAGAATGGGAGAGAGACATGTGGTTAAACATAGGGCCTGGTTCTGAGCTCTAAGCTTTATTTACCAGTGATGTTATTTGTGGCTTCCTATCCAGTATTGGGATTCCTCAGCTGAGCCCCTTCAGTGGTCTCCGTTGGGTATGGGGGGCGGAGGTGTTGGGTAGCCATGATTAAAAACCTTTTGATTAGTCCTATGGGCTTCTGATCAATACCTCCTGACTTCACCCTGTAAAGAGCTCCTCCGAGATGGAGCAAAGAAAATCCCTTCCCTCAGATCTACACTGAAGAAACACCTTTTCATTGATTCTCCTAAAGCCTCGATTTTGGAGCCTACACACACACGCACACATAAACCTGCTTATTCCACCCATTCTTCGTTTTGCTCACTTTACTGTATAGAGTATCTGGCTTAGTTATTGAACAGATTCATATGTTATCAGCATATATTATAGAGCACACACCTCTGGAACTGATGAGCAAGCAATTGTGGGTTTGAACTCTTGGAGCAACTCCAGTTGTTTTGCCTTGCTCAGGGGCACGGGCAGGAGTATGAACCGTAACATGCATGTCTTTCTGATGGTGGGAAGAAACCAGAGGATACCCAAGCAGACATGGTGAGAAAATGCACCAGCGCCACACAGAAAGAACCTGGGATGGCATTTCGAACCCAGGACCTTCTTCCTATGAGCCGACAATGCCAACCACCGTGCCGCCCTAAAATATCTTGTTTTCTCATCTCAAACTAGACCATAACTATTACTTCAAAAAGGCCTGATTGATTGGAGTTTGTGAGAACCACTGTGACCTCATGTCCTGCTAACAGGACTTGGGTGTGTGTGTGTGTGTGTGTGTGTGCGTGCGCGCCGCGTGCATATGCCGGAGGGCCGGTGCATATCTTTGCATACCTTTGTTTCCACCCATCTGTTCATTTGCGTGTACTTGTTTTGGTTTACGTATTAATGTGTGTATTTGCAGCTGTGTATTAATGAACACGTCTGCACCGTGTATGGGTTTTATTCATACCTTGTGCATACACCATGGGGTTATGGCCACATGGTGTATGCAGCATCCCACTCTGCACATGCCTTCATGTTTATGTGGGGTTGTCTGAACTGATGTGTATACTTTTTGTGTGTGTCTCTGTCCCAGGTGACTGGGGTGAGCGTGTCCCCTGGAAAGGACCAGCTGGTTGTGTTTCACACCAAGGACAGCAGGGACCTGGTGGTGTGCCTGCAGGGCATGGTGCCCGCCGCCGAAAGCCGCATCGGGGAGCTGGTTGGCACCCTGCTTAGCCACTTTAAGAGGTAGGGGCGAAGATACACGGGGTCAGCAGGCGTGGGGGGGGTCTGGGGCACAGACGATTTGATTGCTGTGTGTGGATGGTGTGTGTGGATCAGGGAGTTGATTTTGGACAAGAATCGTGGGTGTTGCTTGTCCATTTCTGTCTCTGTGTGTGGGTGTGTTTGTCTGTTTACATGTGTCTTTGTTCAGTGGTTGCAAAATAGGTCTGTTATTAGCAGTATCGATCCACATTAGTTTGACTGAAATGACCTGTAGATTCCTGTGGGATCAAGCTAGTGACCCTTTCTCTCCGTCTGTCCACTGTCCTCTGCAAAAACAGAAACACCACGTGGTTTCACGGTTTGGTTGACGAGCTGGATACCTTTTGTCTGTGTGTTTGTCCACTAGGACCTCTCTGAAATGTTAGGATCCCATGATGGCCACATGGGCATACTTTTCATTCTGATGTTACAAAGTGCGTTTAATTGTTTTAATCTTCAGGTATGAACACTAAGGAAGACATGAGACATGACACACAGATAAATTCCTGCAAGTCTCCCTCACTTTATTTCTAGAGGTATCATCTTCCTGATGTAATTCTGCACCTCGGGACCCTTTTCCTCAGACTCATCACCCCGGCGTCAGACCAACGGTTCATTGTAGCTCAGTTGGGAGTAGCCTGCTGAGTCTTCTGAACATGGCAGAGGCATTATCTTCTCTGTGTTTCCTTTCAACTCAGAGAGCGCACAGCACTAGTGCCGGCGGCCTCAAACTACCCCCGCATCTTTATTTTGAAGGTTCAGTTGAGTTCAGTCTCACCACCGCCCATGCTTTTACCAGCCTGTCGGCTTGATGACCTGAACAAGTGGTCGGTGGGTAACCGACTGCGAGAAGCATGAGGAGTAGACATGTTTTCCTCCAGCATCACCTTTGGTGACTGTATGGAAGGTATTCGTAGGTGTGCACAGTACAAAGCTCTATGATGACTTGCAGGGTACACTATAGAGTGCTAGACTACTTTATATACATGTCATGTGGTCATCAACCACTTCATCCGAGGTCGGGTGGAAGGGTGAGAGATATGCTGGACGGGTCACCAGCCTATCCCAGGGGAGGCCTTGGAGATTAAAGCCCGGTGCCCTTCCTGACATCTCATGGTGGGTTCAAACCCACAGCCTCTGGCTTGTTTGTCACGGAAGTACAAAATCTACCCCTGAGCTACCGAGGACCCCACTTACACATTATACACTACATTATATACAATAACAAGCTTAATTTCATTCACATTTCTATCATTTGATCTTAATTATGGTCTTATATCAGCTTGATGAACTCATATTTCTAAACACGAGGGTTATAAAGCGTGTTTCTCGTGCTATTGAATCGATATCTAGCATAGTCAGGCCCGGATATGTGTGTGTGTGTGTGTGTGTGTGTGTGTGTATTGGGAGATAGCCTGATCATTGTCATACCCTGATACTATCACGTTCCATTGTGAGGGCTGTTGCTC
>OMLC01046913.1:0-16748 GCA_900302585.1 Regalecus glesne | reverse complement strand
TTATCAGGATGATGGCCTCCCAAAGTATCCAGACAAACCCACTTATGAGGAAAGTTACACACAATCCCCCCCATAATCCTTTATCTGACATATCACAGAACTTCTGCCAAAGTTTGCCAGTGATTTAATGAATCTGTTGCTTTGTATTGAAGATTGTGGTGTGTTTCCGGCACTCCTGTATCTGAATTACGCCTCTGAAGTGTAAGAGAGATTTTTTACCTTTAAACATTTTGCACTGTTACCAATAAACGTTTAAACACCACCTGTCACGGCCTTGACATTATTATCACTTTCACTTTTTGATGAAATGCTGCTAATATTGCAGGACAGGATGTTGTGTTAATCTAAAATCCACTCAGGCAAATTGTCAGTTTGTGATAACGGGCTATACAAATAAAACGACTTGACTTGACTTGACTTGACTTGACCAGTGGGGATAATGGTAGCTCAGTGGTAGAACGCATGCTTCTGGAACTGACAAACCAGATGTTGCGGGTTTGAACCTACCGCGGGGCATCAGGAAGGGGATCCGTTTTAATCGACCAAGCTCCATCTACGTCCGTGTCCATCACCACAACATGGGAACTAATAGTGCCATGTAAAAATGGACTTCTCATCATTGATGAATCTTTATATGAGATGATAACTTGTATTAAGAGGCTCATAATGAATGATGTGTGAATGTTATGGGGTCAAACAATGCTTGGAGCAAGCTTCTGTGGCTACCAGAAGATGGATGAGTGATGGACGCACTGCAGATGTTTTGGATACACTACATGTGTTTTTCATACATAACACATAAGAAGCAATTCTGAAGTTGAAAACAACAAGAGGTTGTTAGGAAGCCGTGGGCCCGTACATTGATGGAGTGACTTGATGTTTGTCACATTAATTACATACATGTCTTATTTCATAACCGTCACAAGTCACTGAATGAAGTTCGTGCCCGGCCTTATAACCTCTGCTATGTGAGTACAGGCAAAATAATGTGTTTTTTTTAAAAAGTAGCCCAAACTGATGTTGATGAAAATAATAACGGTTGTTCCCTTATCAGTCCCACAAGGGGAAATTGGCAATTCTCTGCATTTGACCGATCCTATTGTATAGGAGCAGTGAGCTGCCACCATGTGAAACCTGGAGAGCAGTTAGGGGTTAAGTGTCTTGCTCAAGGACACCTCGACATGCTTTCTGCAGGACCGGAGATCGAACCTGCAACCTTCCGATCACCAGACGACCGCTCTACCCACTGAGTTATGCCACACCTGATGATAACCATTTTCTCTTAGGGGCTCAATGCCTTGCTCAAGGACACTACAACATGGTCTCCGGAGGAGCCGAGGATCGAACCAGTAACCTTCTGATTACTACATGACCTGCTCTACCTCCTGAGCCATGCTGCCCTGCTCTGGTTGTCCTCTTACTGAACGAGGACATCCCCCGTCTCCAAAAGACTACAGAGACAATGTACACAGTGAATTCACACATCATGTACACGATAAGTAAAAGTACACAACAACGTAAGGTACATGTGGGTGGATCAGCTGTTCAGGTACCCAACAGCCCGTGGAAAGAAGCTCTCTCTGAGATGGCTGGTGTGTGATTTGATGCTCCGGTTCTGGAGCAATCTGCAGTCCTGAGCAGCCAGGTTGCCAAACCACACTGATCCAGCCTGTTAAGACTCTCTTCATGGTCCCATGATTAGAGTTCTCAAGAGTTTTGGTGCTCATCCCAAACCTCTCGAGACACCTCAGAGAATACAGTTTCTCCCGTGTCTTCTTGGGGATGCAAGTGGTGTCGAGAGACCATGTGAGGATATCCGTGATGTGCAGACCCCCCCCCTAAAAAAACTCCAAAAGTTCAATAGAACAGATATCCATTGATAGAAATAGGAAAGTGATTTTTCTCTGATGTTTCTCAACAATGGTTTACAGAAAGGTTGTTATGCTATCATATAGTCACTAAGTCCAAGTCAATGAATAGATGACACTGATATTTCTTAAACATGAGCTTGGGAGCTACATTCCCCTGAAACCAAAAGGCCCACGTCGGCCTCATCAAAAGGCCGGTCATTTCAAGATGTTGGTGGCGTGTGTGAGGCAAGAAGAACGGCGAGAACTGTGAGAAGGGGAGAAAGAGGACAGGAAGTGTGTGTGTTAGACTTTTGAAGGGGAGATGTTGGAAAGAGTCCCCCTTGGTTATGTGAGTTACAGGGTGAGATCATATGGGAGATCTCCTCTCAGATGTTTTTCCTGTCAAGATTATGGACGTGTTGCAACAGTATGTGTTGGAGTCGGGGGATGTGGGAGTAGTGGGAAAGACAGCTGCAGTGTGGAAGATTGTAAAATCGAGAAAGCGCAAGCAAAGTGTGTTCACTGCAAGGGAAACCGTGATACCTGGTCGGCACAGTGTCCAAGGAAGAGAAAGCGGATTAGAGAAAGAGATTAGGATAAAATGAGAGTAGAAAAGGGATTGCTGTATGCTGAGGCTGCTAAAAGAGAGGAGCGAAATAATGAAGACAAGTCAGTCAGGAAATATGCCGAGTTTTGCTTTTGTAAAGATCAGATGATTTTTTTTGGGGGGCGAGGGGGATTTTTGGCCTTGATAATTGACTGAGCTGCTGGAGTAGAAAGACAATCTGAGATAAGTGACATAATTGTGGATGCAGCAAGGATACTTATAGGAGATGTAGGAGTTTCTGGAGATGTGCAGCTGCTACTTAAGACACTTTTAGTCCATCTCAGAAAAAAATAGATAGTTTGTTATCATTATTATTATTATTATTATTATTATTATGTGAGTGTGCGATCCCACCACAGGGTGTCAGGAAGGGTCATCCACCGTTAATCCCCCACACTATCTCGGTCTGTGTCCACCCCCACAACGTGGGGACTAGTGGTGAATTGTAAAAACAAATCTCTCATATTCCGGTTCTCTGTTTATTCCAGCTGGTGGCGGTAATGCGCCGAACCAACGTTTGCCGACTGCAATTAAAGCAAGACTAAAGTTGAAGAAGAAGAACAAGTACAGAACCACTGTCGCTGAATGATGACGTCCTCTTTCCCCGCTGTCTTAGTGGATTCTAGGGTGAGTGTTTTTGGTCTCCCGATGCAATCTACCGGATTTCTTCAACATCCTTTCTTCGAAGTTCGTTCCAGTGTCTTATTAATGATGTGTAATAAATCCCTTCTCGCGTCTGCTCTTTATTGCAGAATTTTAAGTCCTACATCCATCGTTAATCACAATGGCCGAGGAAGGGTGAGTATATCAGATGTGTTCCACTAATCGGGCGACATAACGCAGGCGAGAGCGCATGTTGGTTAAACATAGTATTTTTAAGTGAGAATTGTATACGTGGCAGTGTGTTAATATATCAGTAATAGTTTTATCTCCATCAATAGCCAGATATTGTTACGAGGTTAACTTTGCCAAGTTTGATCTCAACACTTGTCTCATTAGCTTGATTAGCTCATTTAGTGATTCCTGTGTCTGGAAGATAATGTTTATAAATTTGCCCTCTTGTGTGCCAATGTACCGTTTGGCCATGTTTAAATCCACCACTGTTAGTTGTGTATGTTAAAAGATTTCTATAACTGCATCTACCACGTGTAGAGATAGATGGCTGCCGTGACGAGAGAGCTCTCCAGCGTCAATGATGATTTTCTTTCTTTAGTCGGATACCCCTTCACTCATAATCATGAGTGAGAATCCCAATCTGACAAGTTGGAAGCTCAACTCCTCACCACCACCACTTCTTAGCTAATTTTGCAGAACCAAACTCTAATGTTACCCCCCACCCCATCTTTCCTGCCCCCTTGTTTGTAACAGCATCGCTGCTGGAGGTGTGATGGATGTCAACACCGCTCTCCCTGAAGTGCTGAAGACCGCACTCATCCACGACGGTCTGTCCCGGGGTATCCGGGAGGCTGCTAAGGCGCTAGACAAGTAACTAATTATTCCCCTTCTCTTTCATCCAGGCTGATTTTGAAAGTCTCTTTATTGTAACATTGTCTGGTTGTGTCGCTGATGATATGCTGGCTCCCTCTACTGAATTTGATGAGGAAGATGGCCACTGTTACCCTTTTTCTGTCTGAGATGTGCCGTCGAGTGTTACATATGTGAACTGTAATGATGGAGCTGTTATTGAGTTGATGTGATTGTGGCTAATGTTGATGCTCTGCTCATTTACAGGCGTCAGGCCCACCTCTGCGTCCTTGCAGCCAACTGCGATGAGCCCATGTATGTCAAGCTGGTGGAGGCTCTGTGTGCTGAGCATCAGATCAACTTGATCAAGGTAATGCAATTCTTTTAATTCAACTTGTTATTGCTCAAATAACATATTGTGGACTTAATGCTGTCATGATTTAAAAAAAATATTATCACAATATTTTATAAATGATCCGTCTCTAAGTTCCCTTTTACAGTTAGTGGAGTCAATTTCATTTGTATAGCCGCCTGATGTCACCTTTTGGAGGTTGACGCAGACCCAGATGGAGTATTCAGGATTAACGCTGGATGCCCTTCCAGACACCCTGTGGTGGGATTGAACCCATCACTATAATAGGGGGGAGAATGGCTCAGGAGAAAGGGTGGGCGGTCATCTTGTAATTGTAATATTGGTGGTTTCGGTCCCCAGTTCCTTTAGAAAGTGTGTCAATGTGTTCTTGAGCAAGACACTTATTTCAGTAGTTTTTTAGGAAAACATGAAAATTGGTCTGGTAGGTAAATCTGTCATTTACATTCTTCATGTGCAGTAACATACACCGTCCGGAAAAAGGAAGACATTTTATATTTAATTTGTTCTAAGATGCAAAGGGATCTGACCCAAAACCAGAAGTGAAGTGGTCTTGAAAGGATACTTTGACCCTGATTCAATCAATGCTTGGGGAAAGATTCATGCTCCCCAACAAGTTGATGATACTATTTCAAAAAAACAATCTTTCTGGAGTACCAGTAGTTATAAAGTTGTATGAAGTTTGAGCCTACTCCAGTTCTCATTGGGTGATAGGCAGGGAAAAACCGTGTACATGTGGCCGTTTCTTCCCAGGACAGGTGTTGGTTATTAAGAGCATTTGCCCTTCCTGACAGCATGTGGTGGGTTTAATCCCACTCGTTAGTTCCCAAAGTGCACTCTACCCCTTAACTACCACGGCCAATTCAAGGATAAATTGTATTATTTAAAATTGTTTTCGCAGTAGAAATGGTACAAGGAACAGTCGGACTGAAGTGCTGCATTGATGATGATAATTTGGCTCCCTCTACTGAATACTATGAGGATATTGTCTATGTTGGCCATTTTCTGTCTGAGATACAGCTAACCCACAAGCACTTGTAGAAATTGTTTGAAAGCTTTAGCTGACACAATCTTATCTTAACTCAGGTTGATGACAACAAGAAGCTCGGTGAGTGGGTTGGTCTGTGCAAAATTGACCGTGAGGGCAAACCACGCAAGGTAGTTGGCTGCAGCTGTGTTGTGATCAAGGTAAGTTATATCTGAATATTGAAGGTAGATTTGAATAGCAGTCAAGCTAATGAGTACAAAAATATTTGGAGCAGGTCTAATAAGTCAGATGGTGATGAAGATGATATTGGTAAAGAGAATAGTTGCCAGTCAAACATAGGTGCTGTCCCCATGACATGCAGCTGTTTGGTAGTAAATCCTGGCTATATTAACAGCCAGGGTACGAGCCCCGCCCTCTACCAGTGATGTCAGGGGTCCCTGAAAATGGCTACAAGTGGTTCAATGTAAATGTTTTCTCCAAATAACACTTCATAAACAGTTCTTTGAAGTAAATGTGATTGGGATTTACTTGTGATGATTAATCTAGACTATATAATGATGTTTCCCCCCCTATTTATTCTTGACATTTCCCTTTATTCAGGACTATGGCAAGGAGTCTCAAGCCAAGGACGTAATTGAGGAATACTTCAAATCAAAGAAATGAGGTTTCAATAAAGAGTGGAAATAAAAAAGCTGTCTGAAGTGTTTTTACTTTGCTGGTAGTTCATTGGTATTTGGAGATATTGTCACTGGGGCCGTGGTGGCTCAGCAATAGAGGTTGCACACCACGAAGTCGGACATAGCAGGTTTAATACCATCATTGAGCATCAGTTCTTAATTCCCCATGCTCGGAAAATATGAGGCATACATTGTTTAGTGGTGTTTTGAGTGGTCACTAGACTAGAAAAGTGTGATTTGACGAATCGATATACCATTACACAGCTCCTTCAGTAAGTGGGGTGTAGGTTAGGATGGAGTATTTGGTCTGATATAGGCATGTGAACAAGTATCAGTCAGGAAGCTGTTTTAAAAATAAAAATGAACCAGCATTGAAAGTCACAGTGGTCGGCACCTTGGCTAAATATGAGCTTTGCATTCAAATGATATGTAACATCTATTTAAAAGCCCGTATAACCTTACTCTGCCAGGGGCCTGTTGCACAAAATATGTTAAAAATGTTCCAGGTTCTCGACTAGGCTTCACAAAACCCAAAGGCAATAATGATAAATGAGGCGGAGAGTATTTATCTGTTCTCGGTTTAGATACTAAAGTTAAAGGTTTAAGTAAGATGTCTAAAGTGACATGTTTCTCAACAGAGGATTACGGAATGGTAAAGCCACAGAAATGTTAGGTGGGTTTTGGCAAAGCAACTTGGCTACCGTGAGCGTTAAAATGGATTGCTTGAACTAAGTTAACTTGTTTGATAAATTATCCACTACCCAGTCAGCAAGGGCACTGAGCATGGTCAAAATGTCTTAACTTGAAATGGTGTGTATAATGCACTGGCTCTAAACAAAAACAGCTGTGTAGGCTAAAGACTTTATTTCATGTAACTGATATTCTGGTCATGTTGTGAAGTCTTGAATGCAGCTCAAAACTAGATTTGAAAATATACAAGGTAGCAAGTAATTGCCCTGCCCTTCATCTAGTGTTTTGATAAAGAGCACACAAAATGAGAACTGGCATGATCCACAACAAGCAAAAAACCAGGAGGAATATGCTCCTGCAGAGGAGTTTGCCTTTTAACGAGTGGTCTCATGGTAGGAGTCTGGGGAGGCGTGTGCTCGGTCTAGCCAACTTCTGATACAAGCTGTGTGTGGGTTTGTACTTTACAACCATGATTCAAGTAGCCAACATATGGCTGAGTGTTTTTCTCATCTGCAACTGAGGGAAATTTTGTGATATTGTTGGACCCTGCACACACAATCTTGGGAGGCCCATGTTATATTTTCATGTATTTTGTTTTCCTTGGGAGGATATGAGGCCGCTCGGAGAGAGAGCTGCAAATGTAAATACATCTGCTTGGATTTTTCATTGCAGAATATGAGTGAATTAATTTCTAGGGCTGGTGATTGCTTCCTTTGCTCGTGTAAGAAAATAAAATAATCCATACCTCCTGAACTTGTGGTCCTTAAATGCTCAAATTAAAACATTAGCCTCCACAGAGAGAGATCAATTTCATGTCACAGTTAGTCCCCGCATTGTGGGAGTGGACTCAGATCATGAGTGACATATTCATGTTTGTACTAACTCATTAATTTAAGGTGTCTGGTACACGGCATTATAAAATTAACCAGTCCATTTTGTCAGGTATTAAGGAGCCTGGAGTTGCACTGCAAGCTGAAGGCTCTCCAAATGAAGAAACAAATTGGAAATAGATAATATGTAACAAGAGAAGAATGCAGGCCTGGCTGCTGGACCGTTTCATTTCTTTCTTAAAAGAACATCTTGTCATTCATTCATTGATATCTTCCTTCTGTTTTCTCCTCCTTAGCAATGAGAAAACAAACTTTTTGGTCCCATAATTTCCTTTATTGTAATTCTCAACGTGGTAAAATATATGACAGCTGATTGGTCCAAATGCAATCATGCTCCATGATCTTGACCCTTGACCTCAGCAGGAGCAGCTTGAGTGGGAAGCAGCCATGTTCTATTAAGTGATCAACGGTCGTCGACTTGAAAATCCGTTTATATCAAATTTAGCTTGTAGTTGGGTAGGTACACACACACAGACAACAACCAACGACGGTAAACCTGCCGCTAACAGGCGTTTTATACGTGTGTCTATCGTGGTGAAGACATGAAATGCTATCCAACGTAATTTCCCCCACAGCAAAGATCTGCACGACAGTCGCCATTAAGGTAAACAACTATGAAAGTGTTCATGGTTTTGATTCTGGTAGGTTAGCTGTTGTCATAAATGCACTCGCGATTGAATTTATTTTAAAATGAGACTTTGATTAGCATGTTAATATTGAGGAAAGTTGCTTCGTGTTCAAGTTAGTCACTAGTAATTGTTTTAAGGTTCTTGTCATCGTCGTCATCGACAAGGTTCATTCTACTTTAGGTAATCCCCCACACACACACCAACTGTCGACTGGCAGGCTAGGCTGTTGTATATATATATGTACATTGACGACTAAGCTTGTATTCCTAAAACATATAATTGGTGATTGTTTCACCCCTATTGGAATATAAGAAGTATCTATACTCTGAACCTTTGGTCTCTAAAAGTTTTTTTTTAAAAAGCAAGTTAAGCGAAGGCGTTCACCTCTAGACAGTAGATGGCATATACTCATGTTTGTACTAGCCCATTCATTTACAGTCCCTGATAAACAGGAATATAAAATTAACCAATGGATTTTGTTACATATAAGACAACTTGGATCTAGACTGCAAGCTGAAGGTGCTCCAAGTAAGAAACTCGAATTGAAAATAAATATTTAATAAGAGAAGGGAGGCCTAGCTATATGCCCACTGGACTATTTCATTTATTTCTTAAAAGAATGTGTTTTCATACGTTGACATCGCTTTGATGTTTTTACCTGTCTAGCTATGACAAAGGCAAAAAGAAATTGGTCTCATCATTTCCTTTTTATTGTAATTCTTCATTTAGGGTGTCATAGTAGTACTAGAGCAGGAATGACAATCTAGATGTTGTGGGTTTGAACCCACCACCAAAGGGTGTCAAGGAAGGGTATCTGGCCTTAATACCCCCAAGCTCCATCTATGTCTGTGTCCACCCCCACAACATAGGGACTAGTAATGACAAGTATAATAGACCCCATATTGTAATTATTCTTATGTGGTAAAATATGTGACAGTAGATTGGTTCAAAAGCTGTTTATGATCCATGATCCTGAACCTTGACCTCTGTTGTGCTGCTTTGGTGTGCAACAGCCATGCTCCCTGATAATGATCTACAGTTATCAATTAGAAAATCAATGGTTATATCAAACTAGGTTTGTATTCAGCTAGCTACACAAGAAAAGGACCCATTATGCTAAACTTACTGCCACCATGTTTATTCCACATTAGGCTGGTTTGGTAAAGACATGAAATGCTATGCAATGTCTTTTGCTTTTCCAGAAAATCACTAAGTGACAGTTGCCATCAAAATAACTACTGAGAAAGTAAGTGTTCATAGTTTGGATTTTAGCAGGTCAGCTGTTTTCATAAATACACCTGAGAGAATGTATCATAAAAGAACATCTAGTTTGCATGTAAATTTGGAGGATTGTAGCTTAATGTTCAAGATAGTCACTTAGTCGTGTTAACACTGCTCTTACTTGAAAATGGAACAAGCATGAACTGGGTTTCTGGCCGGGAAACCCCAAATGAAATAGGCAAAGAACCTTACTTCTACACTAGACTGTTGTATTTTTACATCTACATTGAAGAGTAAACATGTATTAACTACAGGTACAATTTTTTTTCATGATTAGTCACCACGTTGTGGGAGTGGACATGTTTTTATAAAGTAAATGGAGAACGAGAGTGCTATTAGGTTTTTCTGTTTCCAAGTACTTCTACTGCATGTAGATATTATATCCTGCAAAAAGTAATTTTCAGGAGGTAGCATCCCCCTCCCTGGACAACTGGCAAACTTTTGAGAAAACTGATAGGTCTGCCTAGCACTGAGAAAGACCAGTCTAGGTCCCCCCCCTCTCAAAAATTGATATTTGGGATATTGTACATAATGTGGGTGTCTGGAATCCCCTGAACTTCCAAGAGAGATGGCATGTCTGTGTGTGGCACCATCAAAACATGTAACTTGTCACATTAACTGGCTATCGGTGTGACTTGGAGCATGAGATGATTTAAGTCTCGATACTGTAATTGAAGAAATGATGCATGGATCACAGATTTGTTCTCTCCTTTATATCTACATTACACAGACATTTCCAAATAAAGAAAAGTTACACTCAAACACATTTATAAGGCACAACACATCATGACGTACGTTGTCAAAAAAATTAAAAAAAATCCAGAGACCAAAAAAAGCAACAAAGTCAAAACTTCTGATGAAAAACATCCACCACTGCCCTGTTTAAGTTTATTGTAAATAATTTACACAAGTTTCTCCCATAGACATCTTCATGTTTCGATAAGGGAAAAAAAACTGAGAACTAAAAAAGAAGTCAGCAGAGCAGTTTTTCCACACAGTTGTTCCTGCACACAATGTAGTAATGCCATCATGGAGGAGGGTTCAGAGTTGTGTGTCGTTGAGATATTTCCTCCTAGATGAATAATATATAGCAGTCCCGATTCTAAACCCGGGTCTTCCGTACAGGAACCAAACTTCAAGGTGCTGACCACAGAGATACCCTTCCAGTCCATGAGAGGTATTTCAGCTTACAGAGTCTTGGTCGGGGGCCACTCTGCTGCAGATGCCGACAGATGAGATTACCGTTTCTCAGAGGTCAGTTCCCAGTATTGCAGAACACATGGGGGTGGGGGGGTGGAGTGTTGTCATTAGGACCATCCAGTCTTCTCTTGACTCAACTGTCCGTCCTTTTCTCATTTTGCTTCTCCTTCACCTCTTCTTAAGACCGCTCAGAGTATGTAAATCCAGGTGTTCAACAGCAAAAAAAGATTGCAGTGTATTGTTTGTTTCCTTAAATAGGTATACAAAAGCAAGGGGCTGCATGGCTTGTCACTAACCATGTCCATGATGACATTAATATTCGTCCATTTCGCCGTATTAACAGTTACAGGTACTCAAACTCCAGTGCTTGGTGTAATGCCAGCAGGTCTGAGTGACTGGATATCCTCCAGAAAGGCATGTTGTGCTATAGGACGGAGACACATAAACATATTCATAAGAAACAGGAAGTCACCAAGGGATAAACACGTAATGCTATTATTTTCAAAACTAACACACCACCACCCAAATCATGCAAGCTACGCTAAAGTAGCTTGTAGCCACTTGAATTTGCAAAAGCACAGCAAACCAAAAAACCATGCTGTTCTAGGTGAAACACTCCCAGCACCCGATATTATGAACTAAAGCTGCTCTGTGAAAATCTACTAGAGCTATGCACAATGAGATGTTATTAGTATTTGATCAATACTATTATAACATCTCTCTCCCTCTATGTACATCTCCCAAAAATTGCTCATTATAACCATGGAAAGTGATAATGATAGATCCTAAATAAGGGGATTGCAACACATCCTTGGATAACCAAATCGGTTAACAAGAATGGAATTATTTGGCATTCAGGTGGCGTTCAATAACCCATGGGCCTAAAACGAATGAGATTGTTCAAAGCTTGATCACCGTTTACTCTTCAACATCTGATTCATTTTTACTATCAAAGTTGACT
The DNA here is from genome assembly GCA_900302585.1 of Regalecus glesne. NCBI lineage: Eukaryota > Metazoa > Chordata > Actinopteri > Lampriformes > Regalecidae > Regalecus > Regalecus glesne. The sequence continues at coordinate 5,141 of OMLC01046913.1, read as the reverse complement.
GTGATTTGTGATTACTTACCACTGTTCAAAATAAATCAATTTATTTGGCTGCGTATGATGCATAAACTGGTATTGTATTTGATTTACAAATGAGGAACAAAATGTAAACCACTGGCCAAGCATTTAAATCTCAATATATTTTTATTCAGTAAAAGAAAATCTACTTGTATCTAAAATATAGAATAAGGAATATGAAGCAACAGCAAGTGGAAAAGGGAAAAAAGAGTACACAACCAACTTAAAACCACTATATGAAAGAAAGGCAGGCTCGGTCCAAACAGAGCTGACGCTTTGTGGAATAGGCGGGGTCACGGTCAAGTTTCGGGTCCATTACCTTTTTGGCCGCCTGCTCCTCTTCCACACCGTCCCCAATTACAACATACACTACTTTCCTGCCAAACCTTTGCATTATGCGTTCAAAGCAACTCTCTTTTCCTGCAAAAAAATAAACAAGGAGGAAGGACGGTCAAAAGGTCAGAGGGGTCAAAGTTCAGAGGTCTTTTGTTTACCTGGCTGGCCGCATGCTCTTCATCTCTCCCATCGCCAATCACAACATATGTAATGTTAGTGCCAAAGCGGGAGACTATACGCTCAAAACAGCTCTCTTTGCCTGGAGACAAACAAATGGCTTACACAAGTTTTTATTTCCTTGACTTTGATGTTTATGTGGAGATAAAACATGGGGTGAGATGGCGTTCAAGTGAGCAAAGAAAATAGACAGGGAGAAAGTGCATTCACACACATGCATATACACACACACACACACACACAGACACATTCTATAACAGAGGACTGACGCAGATTAATCCTGACATCCTTGTATTTTATCTTGAAACATGCCTCATATCAGATGGATAAGAAAAACCCTAGTTTCTTTACAATAACAGAAATAACAGAGACTCCTGCCGATGACATCAGGACTAACTGCCCAAAGAATTATGACCTCCGCTCTCTCTCCCTCCAAACAAACGGTCATTTGTATTATGCTAATTCAAAGTGATCAAATCAAAGCAAAACAATTCAAAGTGACGCTATTCCCCTTCTTTTTTTGTATCTTCATCTTAGTTCAATGAAATAATGGCATTCCATGTAGCCAGGTGTCTATTTGGGATACAGCATCTGACCTGACAAGTAATGCGGTCTGATTGTATATCTGTATGAGATATGGTGAAGCCAAAAGCCAACACTATACCATGTTACAGGGATTTACCAGAAACAAAGCCCCTCTCATAGAGAATAAAAATTCTTCTCACACCCACTTATAGCCTGGACTACACTGTTTGAGAAAGTGTTTTGGTTAGTGAGCCAAAATTTGATTAATAAAGCTAGAGACCTGAACTGAGGGCAGTCGTAAAAAGTACATCTGTCACCATCTTATAATGCTGTGATTGCAACTATACACCAATCCTCTGCCAATAGCACACATCACCATTGATACTCGTTGATGTTCATGTCACTAAGTATATGAAACCAGTTGCTGGTTTCAGTCTTTATGTAACAAGGTTGGAGGGGATACCTGCTGTTAGTTGAGACTGGGGAAGTGTAAGATTAGTGATGAAATGGTACTCCCACTAAGTGTTGTGTCCAGATAAACTGATCAACTCATTGTAAGAACTAGAGACTGTTAATGTTTATAATTTATTGAGGAGGTTGTCAACCCAACACGCACACACACACTCTGAAAGTGCAATGCCTGATATCAAGCCTCCAAGCAGTTGGGGTGACTCATACATTCAGTTTAACATTAAAACAGGAGAGTGAGGAATTGGTTAGATTTGAGATTGGGAGAGAGAGACAGTAGATTAATGTCACAGCAACCATAATGTACAGCTGTTGGATATGATGACATGTGTTGATATCAGGTTTCAATAAGAATCCATGTACAATTGTTAATTGCATTTCATTTGATCAAATTATTATATTTAAGTGAATACTTCATTTGATATGTTTAATTTATTTGAGAGTGAAGGAAATGTTTTTCATGTTAGCATGAAACATGAATTCATGGTGGTTGTGACAATGTACGTCTGTGTGTCTTACCTATTTTGGTTGCACTGTAAATGTTCTCTATGGGGAAAGCAGATCCCAGACTATACAAGAGAACCTTAGCCAGGGCTGGTATGAGCTGTGTTGTAGTCACCAGCACATTTACACAGTTACTCCTAAGGTACAGAGAGACAAGTGGCCAGAGCCATCATTTGGCTACAGACAATTTAAGCATACAGGTTCAATGGCACTTAATGTTGAATACATTGACCATATTCTAAGGTATTAGTGTTTTATGTAGTGGTTGTTGGCTGGATGGACGGAGAACTAATAGAAGACATCGGCACATAGTTGGTGAACAAAGCATAAGTGTCAGTGTGACTGCCTGCCTCTATAAATCACAAAAGGAGATGGGAATTGCCAACTGGGCAAAGCAAAGGCAGAATAAGTCAGGGTGAGTCACCTGGAGCTGATAATAGACAGGGACTTAAGAGCATTGGTGAGCCAGGAGTCTGTCAGGGCCTCCACCTCTGCCCTCAGCTGGAGCCAGGCATCCCTCTTTGCCGGGCCCAGCAGACCTGAAGCAAACACAGTCATAATATGACTTCATCAAAGACTCACAATGCCAGGCATTTAACTTATGAGGGTGGGGGCAAGACATGGTCATCACAACACGTGGTAGTCCTGATCTCATTATGGACACAAGCATTTATTTATCTTTTTAACCAAGCGACTGTGGAAAAGCGTCAGTAGATCATTGAAAATGATTGCTTCGAATTTTGAAGCCTCATTTGTATCCGAATAGATTACCGTTCTGAAAGTACACTGGATATACAATTCAGACACTATAAGGAATACAGAACAATCCACAAGTGGTTTAGCTGGACGGATACAGATAGACAACAGCACCAAGTTTTAGATTTAAGTGACAATTTCACATTAGTACCTTCAATTGATGGAAAAAAATCCATTTGATATAATAAATCTTAGGTTATGCATTTGTTCACATCTACCTCTCAGCTCTGATGGCTAGTAAAGTCCCCTCTGATTGGCTTACCCCCTACATTGTTTTTGTATGTGCTATACAACTCTTTGACTCGTCGGTAGCGGAAGGCCAGTTTCCTCATCCAGTCGACCCCACCACGGACACCTGTTGCCAGGCACAGATTGGCGCTGGTTGCAGCTGCATGGAAGCCATCAGTTGCAAAACTGTAAGTACTGTCAATAATAATAATAATATGTTTTATTTTAAAAAGTCTGCTCTTGTAAAAAATAAGCATAACTGTTTCATTATTAAATTCTGTAATTGTGTCTGCAATATTCATGCATAAAAGTCATTTTTCATACATTCATATGTTGTGAATATCGTTCAATTCAGTTCTTCATTTTCACATTGTTGAATCAAATCAAAATTTACACATCATCCTCATCAACATGTACGTATGTAAAATACTGTTGGGTGTTTATATTCACAGCTGGCTATGATGGCAACTTGAAACACAAGGTCTTGAATCCTCACCTTAAGTCCTGGCCATTATCATCTGAGGATACGTCATCTATGTGTACCTGATCACACTCCTGAACAGGTAAATAAGCACACAGGCAAATAGTAGCACATTATAGAAATCATTTCACAAATGATGCATGGAGAAAACCTAAATGTTACATGCAGTACATTGCCTGAATCCAGACCTTACAATCGCCCACTCCACTGAGTTGACTAATTCTTTTGTTCTAGTATGAAGCAGCAGTTTCTCAGTTGTAAAAACAATCATCCAATCAACACAACAGGGAAGGGGGTGTCGTTAATTATTAGCCAATCAGCTCCACAGCTGGACTAATGGCTGCCACTCGTAAGCCCCAGCAAAACCAGTATGTTGGCATGGCTGCACATTAGTGTCTAATTAAAATGATATCATATTCAGATGGATACATTGGCCTGTAAAGATTAGTTAGTAAATATTGAATCCCCTTCCCCAACAGAAATCAGTCAGAATGGAACCAATCACAGGCGACAGATGGAACTTAATATGGACCAGTGATCAGTGTTATACTAATATTTGCCACAAGGGGGTAGTATCCATATGCAGATTCATTGTCTGAAGAGTCAAATTTGCCTTAGAGCATATGATTTGCCTTTGAACATAATTTGAAAGCTAAATCACAATCTTGAACTCATCTAGTAGCTTTTAACAATGTCTTTCTGAGATTGGTGTTATGTCATGACGTTACTGGTGATGAGCCTAGAGACAGAAAGAAAGACGTTTGTTTTTCTGATGTCTTTCCGTCTACCACCCACAGCCGTTGACTATTATACAGAAAGTCGTGTCTGTCTGTATGTCTATCAATCAATTATCGATGTGGGTGCGTGTGTAATCTCACCTCCAAATCATTGAAGAATAAATGCGTATCAGCCAAGTTGAAGATCATTTCCTCCATCCTCAAACCCAATGTCACTGCCATTGGAGGGTCCTGATCAAGGAGGCAGATATCATTAGCATTTTTTGCATCACCCATGTCCTCTTAAGCGTCATCACCATCTTCACTGTCACCATCATTATCAAAGCAGTAGTATTATTGTTATAATAATCTATGGTTGTGTGAGTAAAGCCATTATCAATATGATCCTCATTATCCTCACCAATTAATTACCATCTCATTATCATGTACCTATCCACCCTCTCTTCTCTTATTGACCTCAACCATGCTAAACTCCCCGTTTGCCCTCTCTGTCCTCCAACCCCAAAACAATTCTGTAAATATTCTGCTTAGTCCCCCTCCCCATCCGCAATACACACAATCGCACAAATGCGCTCACTAATTTCAGCAGATGCTGACAGACAGGTTGCACTTGTTGTGTCCCATCAACATTCCTCATTTTGTAGTTGTTGGGAGGGGGGTGAGTGTTAAAAGGGGGTGTGTGCGTAAGACATATGTGAATGTGTTTGTGAGCATGTTCAGGGAACACAGTATGTGGTTGGCTGAAGTTGGGTGCCCACAAACGGGGAGGGCTTTGAGTTCACGTCGTGCTTTTTGTGGATGCGTGTGTGTGTGTGTGTGTGTTTTGAAGAACATGGCTCTGCCAGCCAGAGCTCAGCTGCAAAAACCATCATCGACGATAGGTCAGTGTGGGTCGACAGCTTGCCATACAATTT
>OMLC01046912.1:0-14279 GCA_900302585.1 Regalecus glesne | reverse complement strand
CAATCCACCTAATGGGCCATGCGGAGATGGCAGACTAAGCTCCCCAAGGTGGTGTAGGAGGTGTCCAACACTTGGTCAGCCATGTCGCTTGGTGGCCATATTGGATCCCTAATGGCCCATTTGCCTATTTGTTAACTGGTTCATACTAGGAAATACCCAGGGCAAATGTGCTTATTGCAAATTGCTTTCCCTAATCAAGTGTATGCAATGTTGAGAAAATGCTGCACTTGGGGTCGAAATTCAAACAAATGACAGCTGGTTTTCAGTATCCACCAAGCTTTGAAAAGTGTTGCTTAACAGGACAGAGTGGTAAACTGCAGATTTTCCAAAACATGTATGGCTATAAAAAGAGTTTACTGTGAGAATGAAAGCAGCTTGATGATCTAAAGAAGAGTTTACCTGAGCTATGTGGAACGGTCATTTGTATTTTCAGTGGTTGAATGTGTCCATGTGTGTATGAAAGTGCAGAGTTGTATTAAACTGCTTACCACTTGGAGTTTATTCTATTGACTTGTTATTTGTCACAGAGCCAGTAAAAGCTTCTGTCCTCGTGCCTCTTGCTGTATACAGATCCTGAATCTGTGTCACAGTGCCATGACAGAAAAACAATATAACCATCAATCTCAACAGGCTATATCCCGAGCTCCATCAAGGCAGTACAACAGCTCCCTTAGGCAAATGCTTACACTGCAATGGCAACAGGGCTGAAGCTGGCTGGGGCAATTGTGACCATTTTCCTCCTATTACTGACAGAAGAAAGGAAACTAGAACAACAGAAAAACAACTTCAGCACCAAACCAAATTCTACCAGTCTGCCTGTTCATGTAAATGAGATAAATAGGAATGGGTAGAGATTAAACCAGGACACAACAGAGATGAGTCGAGATAAGTTGGGTAACATTTTTTTCTCCCTTGGGGCGGAGGGGAACAGATAGCCAGCCGCAGGACAGGATAGAGGAGCTTGATCTCATGTTGCTGGCATGGCGTGATTGAGTCAAGTAGGAAGCTGAAGGTGATACATACAGTAAGACAGTTCATGACTGAGAGAATCTCCTGGAAAACTGCTTGTCCCACTGTAGCCTAGCAACCACAAGACAGTGCTTTTTGCTCTGCAGTATGGTCCAGCAGTAGCAACACAGTGACAGATGTAAAATGAGAACATGTTCGAAATATATATATTGTAACGAAACATGGAAAAGGAGCGAGATGAAATAAGAGAGAGAAATAGAGTGTGACATGGGATAACACACATGTGTCTGTGGATGCAAACACACAGTCAGGTAGATAAAACAGGAGAGAGAAAACAGAAGAGGTTCCCCACCGTTGAAAACATATTCCCTAGTCTCATGAAGAGATCAACACAGGATACCTACAAATTATCTCAAAGCAGCCTCTATCCCCCCACGCACACACACATAGGAGCACAGAAATACACACCAGCACCAGCTCCTCAATGTTCGGAGACATTCAGTTGCCATGACAATGGGTGAGCAGGAGGAGAGCAAGGTGTTTGTGGAGATTCCATCCTGGGTGCAGTTGAGAGCAGTGCTTTCCCTTCATCTCTCAAGGCAATCAGCTTCATAAGCATAATGCTAATCTTGTTTGTCTCCCTATGACTCTGATTTAATGTGGTCAACTCCCATCCCAGATAGGGAGAGAGGTCTTTTTTTTGGGGGGGGTGATGTTTACACTCAATCACTTTCCATTCCTTCTGATTCACAATCTAAGATATGTCGATTGTGTGTGCTGCAGTCAAAGGGCTGAGGTGTCGGGTCTTTCCTCAGTGCTGACAGAAAGATGAATATTGCATTATGTGAGGTCCTCCTCAGCAGACGTGATTATGTCTTGGGGAGCGGTGATATAACTGTATTTGCAAATGTGATCAATGTAAAATTGATGGTCTCTTTTATGTCTTTTTTACGAGTTCATAGACCTGATTATGTATCAGAGCATGTTAGCTCATTCACATTAAGATAGTTGAAGAGAAACACTTAGCTTAAACTATTCATTTACTTAGGAAACCATTTATTAAGCATGATCTCCTAGATTCTAACAGAGAGCGGGCTCCTCTGATGGAGCAGTGGCTGAATGATAGATATGGAGACAACGTGTTGATCTAGCACCCCTACCGCTTATCCAGATATTGTCTAAGCATCAACCACTATTCCCTGTTGACAGAGGCGTGGTGGTGTGCAGCCATCCGTGGATTCCCCCTGATGACCCCCACCCACTCGCACAATGACACATGAGCCTCCGAAGGCTCTTGAACAATGTGTGAAAAGCCAAACACATGGGAAGAAGTGCCTGCAAGCATGAGGACGACCCAACAACTGAACCTAGGCAAACTTGAAAAACACATATACGTAAACTCCCTAGTGCAAACACAAAAGAACTCATGCTTTATATTTCATTTGTCATTCATCCTAAGTCTTGCTGAAAATATCAGCATTCCTCTCTGTGAAGACTTACCCGTAGCAATGTAAAATGACTCTGAAATGATGGCGTACTGCATAAGTTATGACCTTGTATTCCATTCAGAGAGCCTGGGCTGAAGAGCTCTAACTAGAAGTCAAAATGTATGTATGAAAGGCCATCAGAACTTTCTTCAAGCAGCCATGACTCAGCAATAGCTGACTCGAGATGGAGCTAGGCTTAAGGGAACCAGGAGGCACATGTCAGACTAATGCCTCACCAATGCAGGGAAATCAAAATTTCTGAATCCATGAGCTCAAAACAGAAAGCTTGACTATTTGCAATGGACTTCCTGCTAAACAGCTGCTAAAGCTGGCTGCTTGCTAGTGTGTCGCGGAGTATTTTTTCAGACAAAATCAATACTTTTCTAAAAAGAAAAACTGTCCAATAAGTATTATTACTTTTAGCAGTAGTATTCAGGACTATAGTAGTTCAGTGGTAGAGTGTGTGCTTTGGGAACTGATGAGCCAGATGTTACAGGTTTCAACCCTGCGTGGGGCATCAGGAAGGGCATCCAGCCTCAATCTCCCACACACCATCTAAATCCATGTCCAACCCCACAACATGGGGAGTAATCACGTGACGTAAAGTTCACCTCTGATTATTAGCAGTAGAATTCTCATTGTGATTGGTATTGCTCTAATGCAGTGGAGAACTCCTTCAGGGACAGGTGGCTGCATCCAAGGTGTTTGAAGGAGCGTTTTTGCAAGTCTTTCCTCCCCACAACTATCACTCTATAACTAGCACTGCTCCCCCAACAGACCAAATTCACACCAAGACGTATAACTGGACTCCATACCTCTTTAGATTTTATGCCTCTCTGGATTTGCTTTCCACTTTGCTACTGTAAAACCCTAAATGTCCCCCTGTGGGACTAATAAAGGAGTATTGTATAATTATTAGCATTACCTTTATATTTGCAAATGTTGAATGACTTTAAATCACACAGGCCTAGTTTACAGGTTTCGAGCCAACTGGACGGTGTAACATGGGTGAAAATCTGGATCTCACATGCTGTTCACATCTGTAGCTGACACACTCCTGTGGAAAGCTTGGCAGAACAAGCTGAGAGGATAAAAGTTTGATAAGACCCACAGTGATACAGCAAAAGCTACTCTCCATTAGACACAAACAAAGAAATACTCAGGACTTCTGCTGAAACTGAATTTCATGTTCTGGTTATTTACTTCACAAATCAAAAAAACTATTCTCTCAAAAGTAGTAGTCGATCAAAAAGCGAACCAAGAGCAATTGGAAGACGTGTTGAGAGGCCTGGAGCACAAGGAAATCAGAGCTCTCAGAGTCAAATCAGGAGCGCAGAATCCTGACCCTGTGTCAGATTACAAACACAGATGTGAGGAGTTAACGTAAAAATGGACCCAGACATTTTTACGTTAACTCCCCTCGACTAGTCCTCGTGTTGTGGGGGTGGAGCTTGGGGGATGGGGGGATTAAGGCCTCCCCGACATGGGTTCAAACCTGCAACATCTGAGTTGTCAGTTCCCGAAAAGCATGCTCTGCCACAGCTCCCTTTAATTAGACTGAAAAGAGCAAATGCAAGCAAAGAGGATAAAGTAAGATGGAGAAGGGATAGCCTCCATCTCCATCTGTTTATTCTTCGAAAAAAATGAACCAATGAAGCAGAGAAAGAGGAAAATGTAGACTATTACTGTGATTTAGGGGCTCACTTTAGCAGGTAGAGAATCAGGTGAAACATGGATTTGCATCCGCGTTTCATAGATGGTTTGCTTTAAGGTTCAGGTTTAGTGGTTCACATATAAATTTCTCTGGGAGAGAAGAGATAAAGAATATGGAGTCTTGTCTCCATTAGTCGTCCGTTTGGAGAGGCTGAAAAGAGATGAATGGCCTGGCTACATTAAACAGCTGGAACTCATGAGAGCCGTCTGTCTGTGTCAGGCCAATCTCAAAACGTTAAGTCTCATAACTAGGCTGGTTGCTGAAGAGTCTACCTGATGGTTGCCATTGCAGCCTTTGCTGCAAACAAAGACTCCAAAACAGAGGTAACCTCATAACACCTTTAGCTAGTTTGGCCAATACAGCCGACAAAGGTTGTTATTGACTCTATGCAACAGCTGATTTACGCTTGTCCCGCATCTTTCTCTGCCATAAGCAGCGTTTTTTCGGTGATATTTTGAGCGATGTTTGTGTCTCGGAAACCACATCATCTGTGAAGACTGTAGATCTACACTCTCAGTGAGTCCAAAACTTGAAAATTTCCCACAAACCATATGCAATTCAACTTTAGCCCAGTAGTGACTGGAATACCTTTACAGTGGATATAGTGGGGTGGTGGTTAGTGGCTATCTGCGTTTGTATGTGAGAACACCTACGGCACAGGTAGATCACTGATCTTTTCATAAAGACTCACAAAGAGTAGGCTTTATCAATTTGTAAACACAACATTTAAAGTTGGCCCGTCCTCCCCGGCTCAATGACACCAGAAGTACACACAGCCCCCGGACCATGGTTGTCAGAACACACCCAGTGTACAGGCCAACTCCGTGTCTCTCTTCATCCCCATCCTCTCCTTAGTGCTCGCCAGCAGGTGAATGCAAACCCCCAGATTCCCTCTGATTTTGGACTGAGCTTTGCCCACTTGGCGTTCGGTGCCGTGTCCACTATTGTTGTAGCTTCCTCCAGGATGTGCTTATGATCTCTATCTCAGACCTGGTCACTATGGTTTTATAGAGTTTGACTGCCCATAACTTGATGCCCAACAACATCCATACACAATAATATAATAAAACACTGATAGAGAACAGAGTCTCTGCAGACACAGACACCACCACGTACGTCCAGCCGGTCAAAAGTAATGAATGAGAGATTACTGTTTTATGAGTCTATACACTGATTTTTAGGAAATTCCCTCTCTATCTACCGTTAATTTATTGTACCAGCAGAACACATTTAATCTAAAATGTGAAACTTGAGCTCATGGATGCTTGCAATTGATCACACTTAGAGTAGCCACATTGCATTCGAGGCCTTATTACTTGAGTTTCACTGGTTGGGCTCATTAAGTCTGTATGTGTAACCACAATAATTTAAAAGTAGGAAGGATTTAATGTAAAATGAGATAAAGATTAAAAGACATTTGAAACTCTGTAACTCCATAGTGGCAGCTAAGGAATGAGTTGAAAGAACCTGAAATACATAGACATGCCGACTGCAGTATTCCATGACGCTTAGGGAAGTAGCATGGTGTCTTAACCTGCCACACACAGCATCCCTAAATCATGCCACCTTCTGACCAAAAAACACTCGGGGGGGCAAGTGAGTTTCAGCATTTTCCCCTACCCCACTGCTGATTTACAATTCCCAAATAAACGCCGGCTTCTAGCTCAGTTCAACCGTGGGTGGTTTTATTAATGGTGTGTGCATAAACCACCATATATGGAACATGCCTGGAAGTTCACTCATCGATCAGCATCTGCCATCCTTGCCACTAAATATGATTTCAATCCATGCTGTAATAGCTTAGAGGCCCCAGACCTATGCAGCTTGGTAAGGGCCGCAACAAAATTGGCAGGATTGATGGAACATGGTGTGTTTATGCATGTGTGGAGTCACAGGGAACCATTTTTCCTTCTACATGTCTGAAGCAGTCCAATAATCTGATCAGAGATGTTTCTATTATAAGAGTGAACAATGTTAACTAATGCCTCGAGGATGACAAAGTATAAACAATTAATAAAAACCCACATTCCTCGACATGCAAGTAAGACAGGGCCCGCAGTTCATGACCTGAATCACGAGAGAAGTGGAGCTGCTGGTGGGTGTGTTTACCTATTTCCCATTCCCAATGACAAAACCAATTTAGCAAGATATGGGATGTGAGCCTGGAACACTCCGTGTCTTCATATAGGCATGAGAGGTGCATTACTTGGATAGGGCATTAAGGCCAGATGCCCCTTCTTGAAAACCCTGCAGCGAGTTCAAACCTGCAACATCTGGCTCGTCAATTCCCAAAGCACACGCTCTTCCCTTGAGCTACCCCCCCTCCCTTGCTTCAATTCAGCATAGTACTCACAATGTCAGCATTGATAAGATGTGCCAAAGACCTGAACATTCATTGATTCACAACAGCGAATGAAAAACAGAGTCATCAGGAAATCCCCAGTTTAAAAGCATTACATATATGTTTGCCTGGGTGACTCATAAGCAGAGCTGATCCTTCAATGGAACATGTCATCACTGTAACAGGAAGACCCTGGTATTGAGTCAGAGTATACTGTACTGTACTGACAGAGTGTTCACGTGTAACTAAGAAGAGCCTGCATATGGAAAAGAGGTAGTTCAGGCTACATTCACATGTGCATCATCAAGTTTCTAACTGGAGTCACTCATGTTCTGTACCCATACACACACACACAAGCATTTTCAGACTATGCGTATGAATATGATGTGACTCTCCTGTGTTTAACAGGTGAGAAAACGTGCACCCACATGATGTTTGCTCTGAATGTGAATCTCACATTTCAAATATTGTCCAGGTGTAAAAATAATCTCAACAAATAGGGTGGCAGACCTTCAAGTTTTGCTTATTTCTACCAAGGGAGGCCCGATTTGCCACCCAGGCCATTGTTTTACAGGGGGATAAAACATTCACAGAGCAATCATTACTGTGGATCAGGTACCTGTTGTCACTCCAGCTCCTGTCCATACAAAAACAGCCTAGTTCCTTAGAATAAAGACTCCCATTTACTTCGGTTGTAGCTACCTCTTTCCAGCAGAGCTCATACAACCAGATGTCAATGTCCTTAATAATTAAGCTGGTTATGAATTTGACTGGATAAAACAGTAAAATGGGTAATGACAACTGTTGCTAGCACTTGTATGACCCGAGGTTCAGTGAGACAACCCCAAACATACATGGACCTAGTTCTTATACTATAGCTTACTATTCTGAAAACACTGTCACAGGAAGTAGCAAGTACCCAGAGTACTCTACCTTTCAGCTTAGATGAGAGTCAATATGGATGTTCAAAAGGCCCTGTGAACATAATGAGATCTTGCCTCATATGCTCCCTTGTGAAAAAAACAGATCGACGGCCATCCGTAAAGACCATCTGTCCACTGAAATCACTCATGGCTTGTTCAGAGAATCGACGTGACCATTCCCACCGTCATTCACTGACGTGGGTTTGATTTGGCATGCAGCTACAGAGGTATCCAAAGAGCTGTCCACCATAGACAAGCCTAACATGACAGCTACAGTCCGGTCATTTGTCTTTAATGGATCTGGATCCAATTTTCTAACTACATCTCTGGGGAGGCTGATCCTGACAGCAGCCACCTGGTGGGATGCAAAAGCCAAACTGGCACACAGGTGGGGGGGGGTACTGAAAGGCCCTGAGAGATAGAGTTGTCAGTGTTCAAAGGCTGAAGTGTATGCACCACCTGTATACTCATATTTTATTTGTTTATATGCCTGCTATTCATTAGGGGAAAACTGAATGAACCAATCATGCTTTTGAAACTGTTCATACAACAGTCAGATGCGCTCACACGTGAGAGCTGACCAAGGAACAGTTCTCCTGTGAGCAGTCAGGAGTAAATTGCCTTCCCTTTGGACACCTCATCATCAGTTGTTGAGAGAAGGACTAACTTTTGCATCCATTCCTACAATTTGATTGGTCATTCTGGAAATTTTAACTAGTGACTCTCCTGTAAAAATAACGCCCATCTAATTTCTAGATCACTGTGGACCCAATCGAAAGAAAGTAACAGCTACTCCTTTGCTAAGTATTTCATTAATACTTTGTTTGACCTTCATTTTAGTTTATCACTCATAATTGGGTGGCAAATGTTCCCCCACATTTATGCTTGTAATGACTAAGTCGGTACTGTGTTCTGTTTACACAGGATAACAGACTATACTGAGGTATCTGTCTTGGTGAATCAGATCATGCAAGAGAGAAAAGCAGATTCATTTAAATGGGAGACAATCATCCTTTTCAGCATGATTTCTTTCTGTATTTATTCAATGTAGGAATAGCCCTCCATTAGCAGATATAACAGTGAGCAATCTACTGTGCGTCTCGGACACTGCCATTATTGTGCAGAAAAGTGTTTGCCAATGTCAAAACCTACTTCCTCTTTGTCAAAAGGCTATATTGTATAGTAAAATGTAAATGACAATGCCACATTATACAGCTAGTCATTCGCATTCTTATACAGTGCAGCCAAATCCCAAACTAGAATTATGTTTTCACATTATTAGATTTATGTCTGCCAGTGACATCACCAGGGTAACCAAAACCTTCCATGTTTCTGAGACAGACGGAAGGCTGCTCAGTATCATGGCTGGTAATGGAGTGTATATGTGTACACATGTACGATAGGCAACAAAAAAAAATAACCTGCATACTGTGGACATGTTTTATGTTCTGAGTATGCTGATCTATAGTCCAGCCTGTAGGTGCTAATGACAGACATGTGTTGCTCTCTGGGCACCGTGGCGGCACCACCTCACCTAATGACCCTACTTCTTACTAACCAGCAGACCTATTGCACACCCTGCCAGAGCAATCCTGACCTCAGCTTTCAGGAGGACAAGTGTGGTGGGGGCAATGTTGATTTTGGATGAACCTTGGAAAATGTGTGGATTCCCAAGTCAAGTCATTCTTAAAAGAATATTCTTCTTCTTCTTCATATTGTTGTTGTTAATAATAATAATGAAAAATATGTATTTGTTCAAACTGGAACCTGACAACAAAGGTCCTGGGATTTAGACTGTGTCAGCCCTGTAAATGGCAACAGTGCATTTGTGTGTGTATTTGACAGCTGGATCAGCCCATATGCACCATCATTCAAAGAAAAGATGATGCAGTAGAATAAGACTGTAGAATAAGACTGTCTTTACTAATGCACATCATGTGTATTGGGTGTGCCATGTCGTACCACGTAAGAATAATCCCCGCTGGACGCATTGTTGTTGGGAGACCCTCTCTATGTCACATTTGTTTGACAAAACTTTGGCAGTGTGTCATGGACGTGTCATATTGATAATTTATCAGAGGCTATTGACAGGAGCTTGGGGGAGTGGCTGTAATTACAGTCCTGGTTGACTGACTGAATAACATTGTGAGCAATAATAGGTGCAAAGTGACTTGTACACACTACAGTACTGCAGCTCACTGCAGATTATTTGTTCATTCAATAATAACTCACTGCCCACTCTCACCTCAACATATCCAACAGTGAGATTTCCCTTACTTTCAAACTAATCAGGTCTTATTACATTAACCATGCCATCGTTTCAAGCCACGAAGTTCAGATGTACCATCAGAGTGAGAAAGATGAGGTTAATGCTTAAATGTTTTGATCAACAAGAAAATCAGTTTCTGCAATGAATCTCCCCGACTACAATGTAGATGGACAGACGTTTTCCTAGTGTTTTAACCATGGGTAGGAAGTGGCTCTTGAGACACCAGACCTGTCTGTTTAGTCTCCTTGAAGTGCCTTGGGCCTAATTGAACGAAACACAAGTGACAGGGAGCAGACACTTAATGATTAGCATCTTTTCACAGCAGACAGGTCCTGCACATAACTGTGGCCCCTGCGTGAAGTTTGCCCTATGGCCTCACAATGTGTGCATGTGTTGGCATGGGTTTTCTCAGGATATTCATGTTTGCTCCCGCAGTCTAGAAATATCCGTCTCAGGTGAGCTTGATACTGTAAAGTGCCCATATGTGTGAATATAAGGAAGAAGAAGATGAATTGAAACGTTGATTTATTGCCACACGACCAAGGCTGGTGTGTGTGTTCTATGCATTTAACCCATTCCCATTGTATAGGAGCAGTGAGTGCAGGCACCACACAGCAATCAGGGTGCAGTTAGGGGTTCAGTGTCTTGCTCAAGGACACCTCGACATGCTTTCTGCAGAATTGGGGACCAAACCACTAATCCCCAATTATTGCCCTAACTCCTGAGCTATACCACTAAATGTTGGTTTCTCTGATGCACAGGTGCAAAGAAATAATACCCCCTCCCTCCTTGTGTACTGGGAAAGGCTCTGGGCACCTAGGACTGTGATAAGAGGTAGGGAAAGGAAAGAACACTAAAAGATGGAAGGGACTTTGACCAGCATCTACTTGATAAACAGAATGTAAAACTTGCCTTCCTCAGCACCTCTTCCCTTTGCCATTCAAATTAGTTGTTAAATAGGTGCTCATACAAAATTAGCACTGAGGATGGTCGTGAGATGCTCCCTGGGATAAACTTTTGCTGCTCAGTACTCAAACACATTTGCTGCACGGTAAACTGCAAATCCCAGATGTCTTCAGCATTGAAGACAGTCCCTACATTCACTTTCAATGCACTCTTCTAATACATGCATAATCTGACTTGATAGACATCTCATTTAGCCATCATCGCTTTCATGTTTTTAAATGTCTGTGTTTTAAAGACTTACAAAGTCACAGGAGATGATCCATTGTGAAATAATGAACCATTCCATCGAAGTGAAACATTGTAACAATGTGCAAGGTCCTGGATGAATCTTGTAGACAGTCAGAACATGTCTTATCAAATTTAGCACATCGGTTAATTGCAGCAGAGCTTTTTGGAACAGGTCATAACAGCTCAGCATGACTTAGCTGAGTGATGTCTACACTCCCCCGTTGGTCTCATTAGCTAGCAACGAGCCAGTGCAGAACCCAGGCCTTCGGAGGAAGCCACAGACGCTCCCCCGATGCAGTGCCTGTGTTTTTAATGTTGGATTTGTGGAGCCATGAGCAGAGCTATACCAGCTAGACTTCAGAGAGAATACATTAAAAGCGTCACAAGGATCTAGATGGTTTGTTTATGTGATTCAGCTTGGTGCTGTCAAAACTGCACATCGGCTCATCTCCATGCACAACCCAGAAAAACAAAGTCAGAGGAAGAGCAACAAAAGTGTGAGGAGAAAAAAAGAGACAGGGAGAGAATGAGAACAGGAATAGGGAGAAAGATAGAGTGCAGGAATACAATTGATTTGTTTCATTTGCTACACGACCGTGGCCGTTTTTTCTTCTCTGCATTTAATCCATGCTATTATGTAGGAGCAGTGAGAGCAACCACTGCACAGCGCCCGGGGAGCAGTTAAGGGTCCAGTGTCTTCCCCGAGGAGACCTCAACACACTTTCTACGGGGACTGGAATCAAACCATGAATATCCGATTACTAGACAACTTACTCTACCTCCTGAGCTATGCCACCCCATAATAGAACAGTGAAAACTAGAAAAAGGATAGAAGAAGAGTTAATTGTGACATATATAATAGATTTCACATATTTAGGATGAACATGATTATTGCTGGGCCCCAGAATCCCCCCTCTATGGACAGCCCTGATCAATAAAAGTCTATGTTTATGTCACACTTAGTCCCCCCCATTATGGGGTTGGATATGGACCTAGATGGAGCGTGGGGTATTAAAGCTGGATGCTTTTCCTGATGCCTAGTGGTGGAATCAAACCTATGTCTAGATCATTTCTCAATGCACACACTACCAGTGAGCTACCATAGCCCTGATCAATATTTTGTAAAATTCCAATGATTATCATGATCAAATTTTTCATATTGCCCAGCACCAGACCTGAGCATTATGAAATTAAGAAGACAAGGAAGAGTAGTAATAGGACAGATATAAGATGATGTAGGCATATCATGTTTCAGAGAAAGAGCAAGAATTGAAGAATCGAGTTAGGAAAGAGAAGAGATAAAGTTCAGTCGTGAAATATCCCTGTTAAAATCCTCCCACATATAGCTGGTTACCATTTTTCTGTGTAACTGACTCGGAACTGGCAGTTCACTGTCATCTTCTCTGGAGATGCATGAACTCTCTCTCTCTCTCTCTCTCTCTCTCTCAGTATATCCTCACACTGACCCTACAATTCAACCTATGACCTTTCCCACCAAATCCCAGCACTGGGAGATACAGAGTTCATCAGCTGTACATCTAAAGTTACAAAGGTCGCAGCAACTCTACCCTACAGCATCTCCATTCACTTTACGAAAACAGTAATTTCTGTGACTCTGCATTGGACTTCCAGATGTACTGTGCCCTATAGCAGTCAGGGTCAGCATGATGAGTATTGCATAGGTACGTTCCATCACAATAAACGTAGAGTATTTTACATGATATGAATATATGATATCTGGGGCCACAGTAGCTCAGTGGTAGAGCATGCACTACGGGAATTGATGAGCAAGATGTTGTAGATTCGAACCCACCGGAGAACTTCAGGAAAAGTTTTAATCCCAGGATGAGGCTCCAGGCTCCAAGTATATGTCCATCCACATAATGTGGAGACTAATCGTGACATGTAAAAGTGGACCTACTTCATCAACATATGATATATCCTTACATGCACGAATACCATGTTTAAGAGTGCAACCGAGTCTCCTCACGTTGAGCGATAGGGTAATGTAGCCTAAATATCAAACGGAAATTTGTCAACAACACTCTCGAATATTTCAGACTTCAAACTGTGAGAAGATTTAACAATGAATTGTTATCATCACTAATTTAGTCACATTTGGTTATGTGTCATTTTATCAGGATTAAGAATATAGATGGAGCTCTGATTCAGCTTTGGATCATCATAATGTTTAAGAGGGAACATGCCAGGCAGGGTTTGAACCCTTCAAATACATAACTGTAAAATCATTATTCTACATTTCTCTGTACACACCCAGCTATCATTATCAAAACGGTTGGATTACATTTCAGCACATTACAATTTAGAAGGAAAACATGTGTTGTTATGAAGTAATGCACATATTTCTGACCCCAACAAGACATGTTAGCCTTTTTTTAACTTTTACTTCCGCTCAGGTGGCCGATTTGTGTTGTTGCACTGAATACTCAACAGATTTGCACAATGAGGACGGGATCTCAGCCCATGCAGAGTGATTGCAATTGGAAAGGATTCAGTGGAATCGTCACATTGATTGACCCAACCATTGACTAATCCCACTTTGCATTTAAACTGTGCCACTGCCCTGCACTATGAGCTGCTATATAGTGAATATAATATGTGAAAGTGATGTGAATCATGAGGCTCTCTCATCAAGGGCACACACCATGGCACCCTACTGTAAATGCAGGAGTTCACGGCACAGATGATTAGATGAAGGTTTATTTCCTATTCATGAGTGGGTAAATTAGCATATACCTTATCGAAATACAGTGTAATTAACACCATCAAAAAGTTAATTGTCTGGAAAAAAAAGAATTACATTACATTATAGGCATTTAGCAGATGCTCTTATCCAGAGCAACGTACATCAAGTGAGCAGTTAGGGGTTCAGAGTCTTGCTCAAGGACACTTCGACATCCTATATGCAGGACCGGGGATCAATTCTGTAACCTTCAGATTGCCAGACTACCCACTGAGCTATGCCGCCCCTAATTAAAGTTAATGAAAGTCTAAAGCTGATTAGAAACAACACTAAACTTTCCTATGTGATGATATTGAGGATGACTCCCGATGGTGTAAAGATGTATGAATTGACCACATATGGAGTAATGTCCTGGTAGATCCCTCATGGAGGTTTGCAGGGATCAAATTGAAGGCATAATAAGTGGTACCCTGCCCACATATTCACCTCTCTCTCTCTCTCTCTCTCTCTCTCTCTCTCTCTCTCTCTCTCTCTCTCTCTCTCTCTCTCTCTCTCTCTCTCTCTCTCTCTCTCTCTCTCTCTCTCTCTCTCTCTCTCTCTCTCTCTCGCTCTCTCTCTCTCCCTGTCTCTCTCTCCCACACACAGACACACACACACACACACACACACAAGCAGCGG
>OMLC01046910.1:1826-14553 GCA_900302585.1 Regalecus glesne | reverse complement strand
ACGCGCGCGCGTGTGTGTGTGTGTGTGTGTGTGTGTGTGTGTGTGTGTGCGTGTGCGCTAGTTTCATGGGATTGAATGGCTGTACATTAGTAGTCAAAGCTTTGAGCTCTGCAGTCTCCACTGTGACCAAGAGTTATATTAGTGTGTGAGTGCGCGTGTGCACTCGGGGAAATGCTGTGATAAATTGAACTGCTGACATTGCAGCAAAAATTTTCCATGAGCTGTAGTTGTCTACCGAGACCTTTCAGACCTGAATTAACCTAAAGCATATCTCTTGGAAGAGGCCTTTGAAAGGAAGCTTGTCGAATACACAGGACTGATTGGTAACTGCCAGCAAGGTGGCAGGATGGAGAGCGAGGTACCTCCTGGTGGAAGCTGGCTGCTGGGGATTCGCAGCCCGTTCTTCATCTAGAGCCTTCAGCGACTTGAACGTTGAGGCAGAGAGGAAGAAGAGAGCCATTCGCAGTATCACTGAGTAGAGAGTAGCAGTAGAGCGGGCCTCAAGATGGCTGTGGCTCAACAGAGTAGTCATCTGGACACAAGCTGGGGTCTGATCATCCCCGGGTGGGTCACCTGGAGGAGGCTGTATGATGCTGAAAGACCCCTAACACCTGATAATCCCAGTAACATCTCTAAAGGTATCTAAGAGTGTTGGCAGCTAAATATTTTTTTTAAAGATTGGTCTGCTTTCTAAAGAGTCTGCTTCTATCCATCTGCAATGACCAATTGAAGTGAGCTGATGCGAAATGTTGTGATAATTTAGCAACCGCAGCTTAATCATATTGTTCAGAAGGATCCCCAACAGCCTAGAAAGTCGATGTTACAACTGTTTGAATCGGTCCCACATGACGCTATTCTCTTGTTTCAACACCGTAGTGTTGTTTCTAGAATTTGTTTCTATTTGGACCCATTTGCCCTATGGAAAACTGCCTGGTTCCGTTATTGAATCTGAATTGTTGGATTGGATTGTTTTCTTACCAGCCTGTTTATTATTCTGTCCTTCCCTGCCTGAGCTCCAATCTTATATTGATCAATTTTTTTCTGCTTCATTATTGCAATTTACTCATATTTGTGTATTGCAACTGTAGGTTTAATTGGATTACAGTGGGAATCCTGAGGCTTACCAGGCTTATCCCACCTCAGCCGTTATCCTCCACTATCCATCTTCCTCCATCCTCTTCATCCTCAGCCAACTCTGGCTACACTGACAGGTCACATAAAGCCTTGTTAGTGGTCGGCTCCCTTGAAGGTCTCACATGTAGAAAAATTACAACTCTTACCTTTGACCTTATAATTACGTTGACCTTTGACCCTTGGAGTTATTGCAGTTGAATGGATGTTGCACATAAAGTGCTCGGTTGTTGCCTTCTGGATTTTCGCTCTAGCCTCTTTGTCACCTCCCCTGTATGAAGAGCTGTTGATTAGACTGACTGTTACTTTGCTCCTCACTGAAACTACATAAACACCTCTCATTGGGGCAAATTAGCAATCAGTGGTTTCCCTTATTTTTATGTGCAGATATTTTTTTGCATTTTAGAATTTTAGATATGCAACCCTCGTCTGAACCTTAACGTAGTCCTAATTTTAACCTCCATCCATCCATCGTCAACTGCTTATCCGACGTCAGGTCACAGGGAACTGGGGTCTATGTCGGTCATTGGGTGCCCGGTGAGGAAACATGCTGGACAGGTCGCCAGTCCATCACACGGCGGTAGTAGTAGTGGTGGTGGTGGTGGTAGTAGTAGTTGTAGTGGTAGTAGTAGCAGACCTGCCAACCTGTACGCATTTTGTGTACCAACCACACAAATCTTGGTCAGAATACACAGGTACGAAATACCAGCGGAAACTATGTGAATTACAAAAATGTATACATATATAATAATCTAATTACAGAAAGAATCAATTAATACAAAACGGTATCGTGCATGTAGTGTATTCAGTACTGTATTTAAATTACATCCCTCTTCTTGTGCTCCTGTAACGTTAGCCCCTCCCTAGTAGACTCCAGGGAGTTCGGCTGAGTTCTTGCATACGGGCTGGGGATAAGAGACTGGCCTCTCCCTGACCCAAAGACCTTCACTCACAAACAACCACTGATGCAGTAACGTTACTTTTTCATCGATTGATGCGTGCATTGCATTTCTGATGTAAAATGGGAAGAGCCGGAGTAATAATCGAGCATAGAATTATTTAAAATGTCATATTTTTACCATCATATGAAAGATTGTTAAACATGTTTGGTAACTTAGTAGTTTGCTAGTTACATGAAAACACCCAGATGTTTTTTTCCCTTCATGTACAAAAGAAAAACATCTCTCAGTCTTTTCATTTGAGGAATTCTTCTCAATATATGATTGTATTGTTTTCTTCATAGCAGATTTATGTTTTGAATAACTTGACGACATGGCGGTAAGTGGGGAAATGACCATGTGTCAAGTGAAGTGGTGCAAAAGCAGGTGAGAGTTGCACGTTTGTGGTTCTCAAAATATTTTCCCAAGGTTGGCGGGTCAGGTGGTAATAGTAGTGGTAGTAGTAGAAGGAAGAGGAGTAATAGTGATGGTAGTAGTAGTAGTGGTGGTAGTAGTGATGGTTGTAATAGCAGGAGTAATGGTGGTGGTGGTAGTGGTGATGGTTGTAATAGTAGGAGTAATAGTGGTGGTGGTAGTATGTACAATGATGAATGAATATGGCTTCTTCTTAACAACACTAACAGAACATCTGTCACGTCTCATTGAGATGCTTAAGGCTAGCTTATGCCCTTGAATTTTAAGGGCCGATGTCAAGCAGCAGGCACTAAACTCTTACATCTCTGGGAGGAGGGCACACTGCAACAGGGTTTCCCCATGAGGATAAGTAAAAATGTAACTTTATTAAATATGTTTAAAAAAAGACAACACTACATCTCATCAGCTGCCAGCACCCATTATTTCTCAGACAATGAGACTGTTTTCAAGAGGCATCATTATTTGCATTTTTAAAGAAAAAATATGAATATATCATTTATCATGCTATTTATGAAATATCTCTTGACAGGATATGACTGGTGTAAACAAAATGTTCCCATCTAGACTCCGTGTTTTCAAACAGGAATAGTCCGAATACTTGAATGAGGGAAGTCATACTTTGTGCACAGGCTCTGGTGAGATGGAACGGATATGGAGGCTTGCTTCAAGAGGACTGTGAGGTCCCAAGGTTACACAAACGTAATGAAAAGGACTTCCTGCAAAACCCCATATACCACATACCCCCACCAGAAGTGTGTCCGACAAGAAAAAAGTAATGGGGTGCACGGAATAGGGGCCAGCCCAAAACGGAGGTGTGGGGTTCACCTATGGTTTGCCACATGCTCAGAGAGATTGGAGCATATGGGGACATTTCAACAGGAGATGGAGAGAGCAAGGTGTGAGAGAGAGATTAGACGGGGGTGTTGTAAAAGTAATGGTGACCAGGAGGGAAAGTAGGACAAATAGCAGGAGATGTGTTTAGAAGACATAAAACGAAAGAAGCAATACATAAACCAATTAGACTGCAGGTCATTTGCCCTTTTTGAAAAATAACTCATTTCCCACAAATAATCTCTGTACAATGCAGAGTGCTTTGAGTGGTCACAGGATTGTCGGAGTGGCTCTGGGTAGTAGAGTGCGTCCCTGGGACTCGGGTGTTGTGGGTTCGTATCCTGCCGAGTAGCTCGGTAAATGTGAGTCATTTGTTGTGAAGCACTTTGAGTGGCCATTAGACAAGAAAAGCACTTTATAAGAACAAGTCCCTTTACTAGAAAAGCTCTATGTAAAAAATAGTCAATTTACCATTTACCCCATTTGGCCTAATAATGATAATAAAATATATTCCCTCATCAGTCCCAAATGGGGAAATTTGGATTTCTCTGCATTTTAACCCATCCTATTGTGTAGGAGCAGTGAGCAGCCACCACATGGCGCTTAGGGGGCAGTTAGGGGTTAAGTGTCTTGCTCAAGGACACCTCGACATGCTTTCTGTAGGACTGGGGATCAAACCTGTAACCTTCCGATTGCCAGATGATCGCTCTAATCACTGAGCTATGCTGCCCCAACAAAGAAGCACCGAGTATTCCCAGGTGGTCTTCCATCCAAGTACTAACCAGGGCTGACCGGGCTTAGCTTCGGAGGTCAGACGAGCTCGGGTGTTGCCATGGTGGTATGGGCATAAGCAACTTCACCCAATAAAGTTCAACTATATTTAAATCTCTGAAAACGTTTCCCCTTTTCGTGAAGGACATTCTTAATTTCAGGCTATTTCCTGTTTGAAGACGCTATTGCAATGTAGTCCCCATTCAGGACTACATTGCTGCCCCGGAGAGCTTCTTCAGTGGCAAGTTACTCCGTCCTAAGTGTTTGAAGGAGCTTTATCACAGGTCTGTCCTTCCTACAGCTGTCAGACTCTATAACCAGGTCTGCTCCCCCGATATACCACATTCACTAGACAAACAACTGGTTTGCAGACCATTTAATTAACTTCTGAGTCTGTTTTTGTGTTCATACTGTATACACTGTTGATATTTGTAACAATTCCCCTTGTTTAAATTGCTTTTATGTATTTTATGCCTGTTTAGATTTTATGCCTCTGATTGTGCTTTCACTTTTCTGCTGTAACACTGTAAATTTCCTCCTGTGGGACTAATAAACAAGTATCTTATCTTATCTTATCTTAGCTCCAGTGAGTTATTTGGAAGTCAAATATTTCCCAGAACGGTGCTTAGATTATAGCCCTAATGTTGGTCCCTGCTTAATTTCACATGAACTTGTTAGATTGGTGGTAGCAGAGGCCATTAAACCACATTCATTGAAGAGTGTTCACTAATTTGTCCAAATCATTCGGAAGCTCCTCTGAACGCTAATTTTGCAGATTGCTGACAAGGATGCAAGGCTCCGTCAGCCCAGCTGGTAAATGGACTTCATGTACTGTTTGTATGAAGGTCTTTCGAAGACTTTACGGTGAAACTGGTTGTTAGATGAGAGTATGAGTGCTGATAATCTGCCGTGCCCTGTGGGGACATGGTAGGAACATGCAAACCTAGACGAGAAGGGAAAGATGTTGACACATATCAAGCAAATTTAAACCAAACCAAAGTTGATCAAAATGAGCTCTAATTGATATTCTTTGTCTGAGGATTTGATTGATTTTAGAACCATGACCAGACATGGTATCAGCAGCATCGGGAGGGTCACGTGCCTTCTGCGGCTGGTTTCTTGAATGTACTTTCATTAGTGTTGCAAAGCATCATCTCATTTTAAGCTTTCACATTGCTTATATCTCTGCTGAGATTGGATGGGAAACAATTCATGCTGATAACTTCCTTTTCTAGTTTTGGTGACTAGATGGCCAAATGATGGACATCTCACGAGGCCAAACCTGTCCCTCTCTGGGATGGAACTGGATGCCCATGGACCTCGACTCTTTGGAGTCAACGGGTTCTGTGGGCAAATCACTGGCCCATTTAAAGGGAATAAGCCACACGGCAATGCACTGCAATAACCAGAGGTGACAGTGGTAACAGTCATACACAACTCAGGTTGTTGTGTCAGGACAGGGGCCATTGGCTTGCCTTCACCACTGAGATGAGGGATTCAGCCCAGCTTATCCCAAGGTAACCATTGAGTTTCTTCACATTTATGGAGCAGTCTTGATAAATACGAAGGTGTGTTTTGTTTGAAAACCGTAAAATGACAAGTTCCTTGGAATATTGTCTGAATAACACCTCTATAAAAGATATATTTAACACAGTGCGGGTATAAGATTCACAAAACCTAACTGTTGAAATACGTGTGTTAAGAAGGCCAGGAAAATGAGCCTGTCCTACAGAATCACAAGCACATTTGCACCAGTGAGTACTCGGAGATAATGCAAAGTTGTTGTTTTTTCAATAAGAGTGATTATACCTCGGAATTTGATATGAAATCAGTAATCCAGGGTAAAAAGAAAGAAAACAGATTCAGTCACTCCTGTGTGAGACAGCAGGTCAGGGTTGTACACTCAAACACACCGATTCCTTAATAGAAATAACAGTCCCCTCACATTCAACTAAACTCCATCCACACTCATTTGAATAGCTATGAGATGGCCCTGGAACATCAGTAGATTCAATTTACTGCCAATTATAGACAGATAGATGGAGAGATGGATACATGGAGAGATAGATAGATGGAGAGATGGATGGAGAGAGAGATAGATAGATGGATGGAGAGATGGATAAATAGTTTTAGTATTGCTAGTCTCCTGGCTGAGATATGCCAGAAATAGACAATGTGTCTGTAGCCAAAGTGTCAGGGGGACTGTACCCCCTCCTGTGTACACTTGACAGACAGAGATTGACAGAAAGATGGACATAGTATATGTGTAAGCGCTTGTGTGTGTGTGTGTGTGTGTGTGTGTGTGCGTCTGTATGTGGGGCAGACAGAAAGAGAGATTGCATGAAACTGGAGCACACCCCCTGGTCTTGCACATCACTTCACACAGGTGACAAGTGACAGGGTTTAGTGGCAGGATGCGTTATGTGGGATGGGGCTAGTGTTTTAATGTGGCAGGCTGCAGGTGGAGGAGGGCAGCTGGAGGTCAGTAGAAGTTTGAAGGTGAAGCTATTGGTAATGGGGATCTACCCAGTCACAGTGGACAGCTTTACACACATATTCCACTGGCCTGCCATGCAACACGAAGGTCACTGGCTCTGGTTTAAAACAATACATCCATTTTGAACATGATGTACTTCATTTCTTTGTGCCTGAATGTGTGTTGTACTTCCACCTGAGGACCAACTTGAGATTTGAAACCATTAGAATGAGGTCATCTGTGCAAAGTTAAAATATTTTGGCCTGTCTCTATTTCAGGGTTTGGGTTTGGGGTTGAGATTTGGTTGTTGTTAAGTGTAGGATTGAGGTTGGGCAGAGGTCAACCTGGTGTGTCAAATACTGAACAGATGGGTGTCTTGTGTGTTACACATCAAGACTTTGTCAACAGCTCTGATACATGGCACCCTGAGATGAGAATGGGCTCTCGGGGGACTATCCCATCCAAACAAGAAGCCCTTATGTGAAACGTTTTGCTTAATGGAGCAATAATTCACATTTAATAGGGATATTTTACCAAACATGCAGATGGTTGTTTTGTCCCATCAGGGTTTTGATGTGATGACTGAGATGTACTTTTTAAAATCAGTGCAGCCTGTGTGGACACACATCTCCTCAGGCTCCTCAGTGTCTGTCATTCAGGGTGAGACAGAAAGCTGGGTTAACAGTGCTGCTGTAACTCGTATGTGCTACAGCACTGATCTGAACAGGGAATGTTTGTTTCGCAGGAGTTTCAGCATCCATAGGATGTGTAGTCGTTGTGCCTCGACTATATCACATTAAGAGACCCTGTCAACCAATGACTCATCTACATTGTTCATCTCTAGTTAAAGTCATTCCTCATCAACTAAAACGGTCACTTCCTGTTTGTGACCCCCAACATCTATAAGCTTTTGTACCCCTAGGCTCTAGTCATCTGTGGACATTATCTTGATGCCGGCCAGATGGATGAGTGATCTGTGGGGGATGTGCCCAGAACGGAAGGGTCAAGTCCACTCTGGGCACCCTAGTACATGGATCACTTTATAATACATGAACCCCTCTCTTCCCTG
Source organism: Regalecus glesne (assembly GCA_900302585.1). Lineage (NCBI taxonomy): Eukaryota > Metazoa > Chordata > Actinopteri > Lampriformes > Regalecidae > Regalecus > Regalecus glesne. The sequence goes on along the minus strand of OMLC01046910.1, from coordinate 6,902 downwards.
CTCTCTGGCTCAAAGACACAAAGGACTGCAGGTTTTAGCTGTGGTTTTACACAGAACTGTCATCTCTTGAATGATTCTATTTGTTTTCCAATGAAGAAGAGTTATCTGCTCTAGGAATTCAGATGTCTGCTCTTGCATATTGTTGAAACATGTATCCCTGTATAGTTCACTCAAAGCTGTAATCCTGAAGATTTACATTCAAACAGATGTCATGGAGCTGCGGTGGCTCAGTGGCATAGCACATGCCTCCAAGTTGCCTATAGCGGGTTTGATCTCACCATGGGGTGTCAGGAAATGGACATCTGGCCTAACTCTCCCATGCTCAGTAAATGTGAGGCATGAATATTTCCCACTCAATCATCTTGGTGTTGTGCAAGTGTCTTGTGATGGCAGGAAGAACACTGAGTTTTCTGTCCATGTGTGTGTGTATGAAGAAGGGGAGAGATGCCTGGCAAGGATCTGCACTCGACTGAGTGCACTCTTCTGGTGTATATATGTCAACTGCTGTATCATGGAAATTAGTTGGAATTTACAATAGCTCCCTTGCCAGAAATGATCTCTATCTCATTGATTTCCACTTGAAAAATGCCTTGGCTATTGTAATCTATGTTATATTGACAATTTTAGAGGAGAAATTCTGAGTGCAAAATAATTTGTTTTGTTTGTGATTTTAGATGACAGAAAGTATTGTTCAAGACGTCATTAGCGTGATTATGGATGGTATCCAAGGGACATGGGACAGTGATGGGAGAAATGATGATGAATGTTTTGTGATCAATTTATTTTTCATCAATGCTTGATGTACCAATATGATACAAGATAATTATAAAATATACACATTATGTTTTGATTTTTTTAATGTATATTGTCAAAAGGTCTAATAAATGCATTAATTTCCAAAACAGGGATTTTCTGGCTATTATCTTTGGCATCATTGCTTTTGTTGTTGACTTTATGGATCATAACTAAATCCTCGCTCTTCTGATTATTTTTCACCATGTCGCATGAATATGACTATTAAGGCATCATAACTGAAGCACACAGATGTGCAAGCATTTAAGAAAATGGCTCATGGGCCAAAATGGTCTTGGGTGGCATAGCTCAGCAATTAGGGCAGTCATTTATTAGTTGGAAGATTGATGGAATGCAAAATGGAAGACACACTTTGTCTTGATGCATATTCAATAATCCAAGAAGACACACTTCTTCCTAGACTGTACTAACTGGTAATTTACTTTTCTCTCTGTTACAGATGAAGCCACCTATGATGCCTCTGGCTCCTCCTCTTTACCCTGCAGCCTTGCCCACATAGCTGCTCCTGCTCAGTCAAAGATCGATGTCTCGTTAGCAGAGGAGTTGCCTCTCTCAGTCCTCCATCCTGATGGCAGGGCTGTGTCTGTTGGTGGAGGTTTGAGAGGGAAACCTGCATTCTCCTCCATTCTAACCTTCCTGGCAGGAAGTGCCAAACATCTACCGAGCCTTGTCCAAAGCCAAGCTTCACCAACCATCACCAGAGATGAGAATCACACCAGCCAATGGCCTTCAGATGTTTCCAGCCAGGGTTCAGAGATGTCTCCCTTGTACCCCTCTTTCAGACCCAGTATGAACCAATTCACCAACTCAGGTCTGACTCCCACCATGCCTTACCAACACACCATGTCAGCTTTGGTTCCTACCACGACAAATATTTTGACTGAGCCATCCCCTGTGTCTTCAATGGACTTAGTTGAGGCTGTCTCATCATCATCATCATCATCACCAGCATCATCATCAATAATATAATCATCATTGCTGCCACTATTATCCACACAATCACCATCGAACTCTTCAACATTATCATCAATATTGTCTTTATTTCCATTCTCCCTGTCATCATCCACTAAATGGATTTCTACAGTCACCTCACCTTCATGCCCACAGACTTTGTCCAACCCTGTCCCGCAGCAGCAAACCTCAGCATCAGCAGAGTCTCCCAATTGGAAAGAGAGCTCAACATCTCTTAGATCTCTCTTTCATCCTGCTCCTCCATTACCCACCATGGTAAAAACACCATTGAGAGCCACAGACTTAGCAGATTTTACTCCGAACAAAATGGTGAGTGGCAAAATTCACACCAAAGTAGAAAACATCAGTGAAGAAACAATACACCTGTTTTACCCCCCATTACATACGTACTATGAGGTGAGTAGTACAGATAAAGCAGCTTTAAAGTTAAACCCTGGTGGCAGCATCACAGTTATGAAGACACCAGAAAGGAGTACAGGCACATCACATTCTTCATCAAACCACAGGCAAAGTACTGTTCCATTTTCAGACGGGGACACTCCATCCTGGAGAGGTGGGAATGAGTTCGTGTCTGATAATAAGGACATAAGCACATCAGCTTTATCTGCTTATGTTAAAAATGTTCAAACTGATCGAAGCCACCAGGGAGCTGGACAAACTCGTACATCAGCACTGCTGTATATCCAACCCAAGAGTTATTCAATTTCTAGTCGCATCATAAAGAAGAGGGTGAAAGGAACGCCATATGGGGTAATGGAAGACATGACAGGGACAGACACTCACTCTTTTATTCTCAGGAGGCAAAGCTCTGTTGACATGTCTTCAGTGAATTCACATTTTATAAATCTAAGCAAATGATCACCAAAAACATCAGAAATCTCAGGCACATATTTTACTATTACACTCACTGACCATCAAACCATACCGGATAACTCTCATCGACCTCTGAAATTGTAGCAGCTAAGCTAACACCTGTCCACCTTGACATTATGTCCTCGCAGCCTACATCTTCTCCTGAGGATTTACTCACAACAGATGACCGCAACACCAGAGTCCCTGTCCTACATAAGAATAACAGCCAGGGCAGGATAGCAGAAGCACAGCTTGGATCTGTTTCTTTTCAGACTGACCAGACTAATTCCTATTTATGTACCCAAATAATACCCAAGTCTATTGGTGGTCCTACTCTGAGTTATGCATCAAGATCAGAGACAACCTCCACTGTGGCTGAATCACCTCATTTGCCAAGTACATCAAATACACACGAGTTAGTCACTAAGACAGAAACTTCCAGAGGCACAACTCAGGAATGGGTGGCACGAAGATTGAAGTTGATTTCCAATACACCAAAGATGATATCCACTTCATCAGCATTGCAAGCAAACTTAGTAAAGGAAACAGCTTCTCAAACCATGCTAAGCCATCATTCAAAGGCTACCAATCCAACAAGGTTGGTCCTAAATCAGGGCCCTGACCACATTACTGCTGGCATATCCAGTAATGGGGGAGTTAATTTCACAAGCCAATCTAAATTTTTGCTAGAATCCCAGTTGATGACCCCTCAGACACCGTTTCAAGCAGGACCTGCAACCTCTGCTAGCAAACCTTATGTATGGCCTGGTTCATCTTCAACCCATCTAACTAAGCAGACAACCACATCCTCCTCAGCTGGAATCCCTTCTCATCCCATCAAAGCACAGGTAGGACAGCCTAGTTTTTATACAAACTCAGCTAGTGAGAATCAGTCTCACATAGATAAGGCTATAGAATTACTCGATTCCTATGTACAAGAGAAAAGAGAAATGTCACTAAGGGTTCAGTCTCTCCTTTATCTGCTGTACGAGATGAACCTGATACACTTACGCTCCAAACATATCACAAGGAGCCAATTACATCTTTTCAATTCACAACAAAGATGCCCCATATCAACATTACAAAAGAGATTTTAAAAATACAAAGGGGCTCCGAAGGTTTAGTCATAGGATATTCCACAGATATCCCTTTGTCAGCAGTCGGTTCTGTGGATATATTCGAGTATCAAGACACTGCGTCCTCTGTGCCATCATCTAAAGCTAGTACTTTATCCAATGATCAGATGTATGGCATTGGAGGGCCACATGCAAAACAGAGCAAAATCTTATCAACCCATAGTGAAACCTTTAAATCAAGACTTATCTCTACTTTTTCAGCTGATTCCCATGCGAGACCCTCATGTGGACTAATGTCTGAGCACCCAATGGATGAAGGACACGTATCCCAGTTTGATGTGTGGAATTTCACTGCAACAGTAGCATTCAGCAATGATCAGTATTCAGTTCAGCCAAATGGGACTGAATATCCATTGGTTACAAATCCTAATGACACATCAAAATTAAGAAGTCTTACTTCGTACCCTGCTAATCTCAGATCTCAAGTGGCTATGACCCTACCACAAACACCCAGTATGAATGCTGCCAACACAGCAAAGACAAGTACCGCTTGGACAGTATCAGTATCGAGTGATTCTCCGCACCTCTCGCACTGGGTTAAGGAGAACGTCACATCTTCACAAGCCATTTCTTTTGCATTGACATATAATGGTAAATATAACCCCCCTGAAGAACTTATTGATATTGACAAGACTGTCATCCACTGGAATAGCACATCCAAGCAACCCCACATCTGTCACTGCCAATATCGATAACTTTACTGATTCAGTAGTTGAAGGAGTATCCTCGCAGGTGCACCCCAGTCCATCACAAAGGATTCAAAAATCCTCATCACCATTATCATCATCATCCGAGTCTTCTATACTGTCCCTTAGAGGTTCCACATTCCTAACTCATTCCTTCCTTTACATAAATAACACTGCTTCAATATCCTCTCCGGCTACATGATCATCTTTTTCATCTTCATAGGGGGCGGCATAGCTCAGTGGGTAGAGTGGTCGCCTGGCGATCGGAAGGTTGCAGGTTCGATCCCCGGTCCTGCATACAGCATGTCGAGGTGTCCTTGAGCAAGACACTTAACCCCTAACTGCTCCCCGAGCGCCATCTGTTGGCAGCTCACTGCTCCTATATAATAGGTTGGGTTAAAAATGCAGAGAACAAATTTCCCCTTGCGGGACTGATAAGGGAATCCTTTTTTTTTTTTTTTTTTTTTTTTTTTTTTTTTTTTTTTTTCATCATCAATTCTATTCAAGTCATCTGGTGTGACTTTGTTATCCAGTTCAGCTATGCTTCCAGACATCGCATTATCATCGATCCCTGTCATCTCCACAGGTATGCCTTTTGTTTAAGGAACCATGTGCAG
>OMLC01046908.1:0-10970 GCA_900302585.1 Regalecus glesne | reverse complement strand
CCAAAACTCCGCTCTCTGCCCTCCCGGTCCTTCGGAACGCATACTCCTCCGCCATCTCGGGTAAGAACAGCAACCAGAACACTCAGCCCCCAGAACACACAGCACCCAGAACACACAGCACCCAGAACACACAGCACCCAGAACACACAGCACCCAGAACACACAGCACCCAGAACACACAGCACCTAGAACACACAGTATCCAGAACACACAGCATCCAGAACACACAGCATCCAGAACACTCAGCACCCAGAACACACAGGACCCAGAACACACAGCACCCAGAACACACAGCATCCAGAACACACAGCATCCAGAACACTCAGCACCCAGAACACACAGCACCCAGAACACACAGGACCCAGAACACACAGCGTTTTAAGGGAGTTGTTCCTCATCTGATGGGAGGGTCTAAGGACAAGAGGTTGTGTCAGTGTGAAGTCAAGTGAAGCACGTTTGCGGTGCCGGGCTAGATAAATCAAATAGAGCTGATTTGCATTGACCTGGCTCTAGTGGACTGATCTTCCATGTTGTCTCCTCTGATGCTTTGTGTCAACAGAGCGGAAGAAGTTCTATGAAGATGTCAGCATATCCCAGGGAGAAGGTAGGTTTTCACATGAAGCTGTTCTCAATCCCATGGTGGGTCAGAATATAGACATAATCTCTCTTTGAATACTAAGACTTCCTCTGCACATGGGCAAAACAACACCTTTGAAGTCGTGAGGCCTTGCATTAAGGTTCCATTGCCATTCCATTCAGGTGGCCTGTATGAGATCAACCTTGACCAGAGGAAACTGAAGACACCAGGTGGGAAGCTGTTCACAGTGCCAAATGAAGCTCTGGCCATCGCTGTGGCAACAGAGTGGGATGCTCAGAGGGACACGCTCAAGTTTTACACCATGCACTTGGTATGATCTTTGACCTACCATGGATATGCCACGTTTTTTTGGGGGGGGGAGTATTTTGGTGAGTTATATTAACTGGTTATGTCTCCTCTACAGACCACCCTCTGCAACACTGCTATCGATAATCCAACACAGCGGGACAAAGACCAAATGATCAATGCAGCACTCAAGTTCTTGGAGACCGATACAGTCTGGTATGGGATTTTTCCTTTATGCAATAGTTTTTGCTCACTTTAGTCTTTTGTAACATATATCTTTAAATGATTCATAGGACTGATTGAAATGTGTGTAGCAGAGAGACGTAGAGATGAGAAACCATCATGTTTACTCATGACACTGATCAGCCTTGCATATGAGAGGCTTTACTGGTTGAGGTTGGTCTTGTATACTGGCCATCTAAAGGAAGGAAAATAGAATTACAAACTGTACTTTTCAGAGAAATTTCACTTTGTAAAACAAATATTAGGATATCTAATGTTCATCCCATACACTGGAACTACATGAGGCTGAGTAACTGCTGGTACATAGTTCTGATATCAACATTTGAATAAGCCTTTTGATTCGATTCATGACATCACATTACAGGCCTTTAGCAGACGCTCTTATCCAGAGCGACGTACATCAAGTGAGCAGTTAGGGGTTCAGTGTCTTGTTCAAGGACACCTCAACATGCTATGTGCAGGACCGGGGATCGAACCTGTGACCTTCTGATGGCCAGACAACCGCTCTCTTCTCTTTCTGTCAAGTTACAGAGTGGATGAGCCTTCAGGTTTGGTTGAACTGATGAACAACGAATGGGAACCTGTGCTGCGCTGGATTGAGGAAAGGTTGGTTGCACATAACATCTAGAGCAGCTAAGCTTTACAGCCTTTCATGGGTGGAGACTCTCTGCCTCGCTGTTCTGTCCATCACTCTGATTGCCCCTCTGTCTAAAGAATTCATGTCGTGTCTCGGCGTTGTCAGATTTCAGTAGATGTCCAAAGTTAACTTTCACATGTAATCCTTCTGTTAAGTTATGTTCATCTTGCAGGTGAGATGTGCTCATAAACTGCCTTCATACACTTTTCGTTTGCTGCTCATGTGAACATTTATTGTCATTTTATTAGCTTAACATGTAAAAACAGTCATTATTATCAACAATATTAAAACTCTGTTATTTTTTTCTACGTTTATAATTATAATTTTTCTAAATAATCACTTGGCCTCTTTTTTTACCGCTCTCCTGATCAAGCCAACGCTCTGTGTCTGCTATGACTGATTTGCAGGTATGACGTAGTCATCGGCTCCTCCTCCAGTATACTGGGTCCAGAGATCCCAGAAGCCACCAAGGAAACATTTCGACAGCATCTCAACTCTTACAACTTCTGGTCCCTGACAGGTAAGGCACCTCCGTGTTGTTTTCTAGATTAACTCATCAGACAAAGCCCAACTCTGCATGGCAATGGTTCCAATGAGGCTGTTGTATTGTGCCGGATGTTGGTTGGTATTGAGAATGTGCAGTGATTAAAAAGTTCACATAGACCAGTTGAACTTTATTTACATAGCACATTACTTGCATTGCAATGCAATTTGCTTTACACAAGAGCACAAATACAAAGAGGGTTATGATGAAGCAAAACAGCAGTGTGAATGTCTGAAGGAATGAAATGTAAAGATAGCCTAACAGGATAGAGTGAAGAAGATAAAACCGAACAATAATGGCCAATGAACTGATTCTGGCTCCCACTCTGCAGGATTGGAATATGTGATCACCCAGTTGAAGTCAGTGGTGCTATCCTTTGGAGTGATTGACAGATTCTTGACTGTTGAACAGGCTGTACTGCTTTCCAGGCTGGAGGAGGAGTACCAAGTAAGACAGGAGTCAAGGGACTACAATACAATGGAGTTTTATCTGTTCAGATATCAGTTTTATGTAGTCTGTGAGTTTCATGATGATGTGATTGCTTGGAATGCCTGCCTCCTCCTGTGAGGTTGTATTTGTAATCCTCATCATTGTGTCTCCCCAGATCCAGCACTGGGGGAATGTGGAGTGGGCCCACGACTATGACATGTATGAGCTGAGGGCACGGACAGCCGCTGGAGCCCTGTTTCTCCATCTGTCATCAGAGACTTCTACTGTCAAACGCAAACTTCTACAGGACTGAAAAGACGTTAAACCTTGGGCCAATGCAGCGTCCAACAAGCAGCTGGAGAGCCGTCATTGTAAAATGCTCAGAATAACTGTGTTGGTCTGTCCAGGTCAAGACTGACATGGTTGGTCTGTTCTGATCTGGACTGGCAGCTGCTCTGATAGTGACCCGTGAAAGCCCCAGTGAGTCATTTCCTCCCAGTAAGGCCAAAACATTGGCTCGTCTTTATCTGTATTCTCATAAGCATCAGCTGCCAAGTGCAACACCCATCTTAGTAAACAGTTGTGTGTTTGGAATCTGCTCGCAGTCGTCCTAGACATTCTGGACACTGTGCAGACTTCCCTGGGAGCATCAACAACTGCTATCTGTTTGTGGGCTGGGCTTTTATTCCCTGTATGTGCTGTCTTGCTAGGTTTGGAAGCTGTATCGTATCCATATGCTCTAAAGTCCTACTCCTACTAAAGACACTGTATGGGGGTCAATGGCTGTGTTTTGTACAGGCCTGGCACGTGACATTTTAAACTTGCTATATTCAAACCAGGCTGATGTAAGTGGTTAAGTTGACCATCATCCATGCTGCACACCATAAAGGCATTCTCTCTTCTCATCAAAGCAGTATGAGGTTTTTCATGGTGTACGTGTGAGAGAAGGGAGGATAAAACCAGGTTTGACAAGAAATCCTGCCCATCTGTAAGCCTTCCACAGCATGATGCAGCATCCAGACATGTCTGTTTCAGGACATGCGTACGTCCTGGCCCTAATCTCCTTCATAGGGGTGGTGCATGTTAATGAACATTTAGAATGTAAATACACCAGATTTAGCCAACAGGCTCGTTTTCATCTGTTCTCCCAAGCAGTTATGTGTTCAGTGTCTTGCTCAAGGACACTTCAACACACTCTCTGAAGGGAACCTGGGATTGAACCACCAATCTTCTAACTACAATATGACCACCCTACCTCCTGAGCTACTGTATGCCCCCCTTGTGTTGTCCTTTATTTCTATAAAGTCGTCAGTGTTGCAGGAGATGTTGAATTAAATTGAAATCATCACTGAGATCTTCTGTTGTGTCTGTGTGACTGCCAGGGCTTTGAACTTGAGCCATACCTATGAAGGCTTGGAAGAGGACGCTTGATTTATGTCATTGTACATGCCTGCAACCCACCCTGTCGTAGAGGAGCAGTGAGGAGTTGCAGTTTGGGGGTTCACTGTCTTGCTCAAGGACACATGGACACGCTGTCTGTGGGGATTTTGCATGTAAGCATTAAAGCAGCTCCCGGCAGCCATTATTGTTACTCTGAGTCGTCCGCGGTGCCGCCCGGTGCTTGTCGTCGCTTTAGCGTCTCAGCGTCGCTCTCCATGTCTGGTGTCCTGACTCCAGCTCAGACGCCGAGTGCTGACGTTACCTCACAGGCGTGATGGAAGTCGCTTTGGTCCAATCACATCCACTGTGGTCAGTCGTCCGACCAATGACGGCGCTCGGTGGGCGGACGCTTGTGTGCGTCTTCCCAGAGAGTCATCCCATGGACTGACTGCTGCCGAGCAAGATGGAGTTCCTTCTAGGAAATCCCTACACCACCCCGGTGGGGCACTGCATCGGTACGTACCTCCCTCCTCTCTCCGTGTGGTGCAGGCCAACACATGAGTCCGCCCGGGTGGAGCAGTCGCGGTGCCATCTGGCTGTCTACTCACCATCCACCGATAGCTAGCCAAGTCCGTCAATGAGTCCTTCCCGGCTAGGGAGCAACGGCTAGCCGCTGCTAGCCTGCTAGCTTATTAGGAACGTAATATTAGCTGTGACTGCCCCAATGTTTCAGCTAGGAAGACGTTTTCTGACGTTATTCTTTATTGAGAGTTATCGACTCTAAATTGCATCTCTTGCTTAGGCGCCGTCGTTATGGGTGTCCACCAGTGCTGCTTCTGGCTTGCACTTGACACCCAGTTGTCCTGCCTGTTGAACTGATGTGTCAGTTTGTACATGTACTGTTACTTTACCTCCCCGATCTCCGCCTGTCGACGATCTAACACACAAACTAAATGTGGTCGAAATGACATCTGGCCTCCACTAGTACATGATTACTATGGAATACATGTACTACCAATACTACATATAGTGCTCATTTAGTGCTATTACTGTTTATGTCTTCATGCGTGCTCGGTGTCCAGGTAAGAAAATCATGAAAGTTGAGTCAATTTATGAGGACATAGTTGTCTCTACGACTACTACTATTACTTCACTTGGTACTACTTATATGATTGCTATTTTGCAAATATGTTACTACGACTTCTTCACATGGAGCTGCTATGAGGATTTCTACTTAACAAAGTGTGATGTAAAGTAAAATGTGACTGAGACCGAGTTCTAATGTTAGCCTGACTGGTTAGATATAAGTTGTATGAGCTTTATGGTCCATCCATCATCAACCACTTATCTGAAGTCAGGTCATGAGGTATCAGTTCTAGCAGGGAACCCCTAACCTCCTCTCCAGGTCATATCCACCAGCTCTGACTGGGGATCCTGAGGTGTTCCCAGGCCAGTGTGGAGATAATAATCCCTCCTCCTGGTCCTCGGTCTACCCTGTGGCCTCCTCCCAGCTGGACGTGCCTGTAACACCTCACTAGGGAGGAGACCAAGTGGCATCCTTACTAGATGCTGAACCTCCTCCACTGCTTCCTCTTTAGGTAGCACAGCAGAGATATGTGAATGAGATGTTCTGACCAGCAAAGCTGTTAGGTTCATTTCACTTTCTGTCTTTCAGAGAGAGCCACTGATGGCTCCCTGCAAAGTGAAGACTGGACCCTCAACATGGAGATATGTGACATCATCAATGAGACTGAGGATGGGTGAGAGACTACAAGGAATAGATCCATATCCATGTTTTTACCTGACTGATAGTACCACATTTTGAGGTTCAGTTCTGTTAAATCCTGTTTTGTTTGCCGTTAACAGGATATGTGATTGAGGTTAGAGAGACTACAGTCATTCTTATCTTTAACTCCCCTTATCTGACTAGCATTTTTTTATATAAGAAGCCTAGTTTTTTTAATCTATAGCTGGGCTTATCCAAGGCCTCATGCCTTATCTCATCACTTCAATAATGTCGCATGGAAAAGACTGTATAAGGTCCATGCCTTGAATGATAAGGGGTTGGAAGCTAAGTTGGGTGCCTTCAGCACCACTCCTTGACTAGCCTATTTAGAACTATGTACCTGTAGATTCAGAGACGATCCACCCATCAGCACAGGGCTGTGATCTTCTGATAACATTCATGATGGTATGTTTATTGCTAACAGGCCTTTATGAAATAGTTAAACGAATCGGGTGATGTAAAAAGAATGACAGAACAGAGATTCACTTTGGAGCTATGCAAACCAAAGGCTCTATTTTTAATGGCAGTGTATGAGTGATGCTCCTTCTCCCCCTCTGCTGTTAAGTTCTTGATTGTTGTTTTAGCAAGTCTCAAAAGACTGATAAGACTTTTGAGACCTTTGGACTTGAGCTGCACAGTCCTTGTCCTTGATTCACCCTGTCCATGTTTTTGTGGACAGGGTCTACATATGCGTAGATTTATTTGTGTGCGTGTGTGTCCTCAGGCCAAAGGATGCAATCAGAGCGGTGAAGAAGAGGCTCAATGGCAACAGGAACTACAGGGAAGTGATGCTGGCCCTGACGGTGAGCAGACCCAGTGGGGGTAAAGATTAGATAAGTAGGAGGCAATAGGCGGAGAGTAACTGTTGTTGTGATGATTCATGGTACCAGAGGATAGGTTTAATATTAAGCTGCTCTTTTTATGATGTCACCAGAAGTGCTTGGCAGTCTTTACTCAGATAGAGTGGATTTTATTTATATGACCTCCTCCCCACACAATACTATCCCTGTAGAGTATAAATAATACTATGGGATCATTAAATTAATCTCATTTCAAGAATTTCTGCTATGCCCGGTAAATTATCATTGGTCAGATTACAAATGTATGCTTATAAATCAATCTGTAGTGTCTACCCTGTAATATGCAGTCTTACACCACAGGCTCTTAAGCCTTTTTAGTAAGCAGTCAATGAAGAGTCACATTCTACAAGATTTTGACTGTGAGATATTCATGATTACATGACACCTTGATATGCAAGTGTTGCTTATCATACATTCTTCTCCTCAAATGAAGTCTGATCCCTCCATTTTGACGGGGTTTGTTTTCTCCTCCCTCCTGCAGGTGCTGGAGACGTGTGTGAAGAACTGCGGCTACCGCTTCCATGCCCTCGTCACTAGCAGGGACTTTATTGACGGTGTGCTCGTTAAAATCATCTCACCTAAAAACAACCCTCCGACCATCGTACAGGACAAAGTGCTGGCCTTGATCCAGGTGTGGCTGAAATGGAAGTGATTAAAACAGGGAATGTGTTTGCTTGCTCATGGCTGAGGTGCTGTGCTTAAAACTGCAGTGGGTAGCACTGAACATTCCAATGCAAGTCCTTCAGCCTTGTGTCACACTCTTAGGTTCCTCCCACCAAATGACCTCTGTGTCCCTCTTGAGCCCCTCACACTTGTGTACAAACAGGAAATGTCAAAGTGAGAACTGTGAAACGTGTATTATGGTTGATGGCTATGCATGTAAAAAAAATCCTTTTTTGCGACTCTCCTAGTTACACAGTATTGTTCATGTGAAGCTGACCTTCCAATTAGGAGTTGGCCTTGTTGAATTTGATGTCCTGTGATTGGCTAAAATCCCCTGTCCTTGGCCCGATATGTTAAAGCCTGTACACAGGGCCCAGAGGATGTGTACAAGTCTAGGTGTTTCTCAAACCACCTGATTTACAACATGCTGAAAGGCTGTTATAGAATTTTCCCCATTGACATCTTAAAAAACTGCCCACCCCAGCTTTGATCTTCTACACTCTGCACTGTGTGTCTGGTAAATAGACTTTTATGTAGCGGTTTTCTAGTTCATTGGCCACTCAAAGTGCTTTTTACTGTATCTTCATGTTCTAGATAGAGAACATTCGAGGTCATGAGTTTCCGGTTCTGACGGTAAAGGCCGATGGAGAGGAAAGGTGTGTAGTATCAGGCCAAGGTGTTTCTTACAGTACTGTGTTTGCTTGGAGGCTCAGGGTGTGTCTGATCTGCAGGCAGAGCTGTGACTGAGGTCCAGTCTCTTGACCCTCAGTCACTTTGGAGGCCTCAGGTTACCTGCTACAGCTCAGGTAACCTAGCTGGCTCAGGTGAGCTACTCTCCTTTCCCTCCAGGAGTCCATCTACCTCCGGATGGAGCACAGATCCAGGACAGTAACACAACACACCTAATATGCAGACAGAACTGAGTTTGTGTTGTGTTTTTACTTTTATTTACCCAGGGTAGTTGGGGCTGGGGTAGTACGCACTTTGGGAACTGACGAGCCAGAGGCAGTGGGTTCAAACCCACCATGGGGGATCAGGAAGGGTATCCGGCCTTTATTCCCCATGCTCCATCTCAGTCTGTGTCCATCTCCACAACATGGGGACTGATGGTGACACATGAAGCAGATCTCTCTACCCAGGGTGGTGTGCTGAGAATGTGTGCTCTTTTTCAGCAATGCCCTGCTGTGCATTCACACTGTTCCTCACATTCACACCTGGCAGATGCCAAGTACAACCACATTCTTAACCATTGTCTTGATGCATGCTCAATGGTCCAGATAAGGAAATCCCAGAAAGCTGAATCGGTCCATCCGGACACAGCGTGTATTGGAAGGAACATTCCCTCACTCACGGAAGTGATTTTGTCAGTCTCAGCTGACTACAGGCATCCCCAACCTTATTCACAGCACAGCTGCATTACAACCCAAATAGCTGAGACCAGTATCTAGAGTTACCAGGGCCATGTGTGCGGTTCACAGAGGACTGGTCAAGAGTTGCAGTCCCAGCATTATAACAGTCCATCTATGTGAACCGTGAGGGCAGGGCTAAGAACACATCAGCCGCCATCTTACAATGTTGCTGGCTCAGAATCTCAACCGGCTTTGATATTCTGAGTGGTAACTTCAGGGAGACACTGATCATCTGACACTGAAGTGCCCTTGAGCACTAGACCACCAGCAGGACGAAGAACCTCACATGCCATCGACTGATCATGGCCGGGATCATGTCAGCTGCAGCATTTTTACTTTTTAAGTTCCTCCAAGTAGCGCAGCACCAAAAGCAAGCGTCTGGTGTTGGAATTTGAATCTAGGATGCTGAGATTTGGTTTTTTGTGGGAGTGGTTTTTGGATTTGAAAGCCCTTGAAAAGCTTGCTTTTAATTTGTCCTTTACCAAGAATGAGTAAGAGCTCAGTCGTCTGTTTTTCTCTGCTCATCCCTCTTACCATCTCTCCACTAAGCCTTTGTTTTACCCTCCGTCTCTCCTTTCAGGCATGGGCTGATGCCTTCCGCAGCAGTCCTGATCTTACGGGTGTGGTCCACATCTATGAGGAGCTGAAGAGAAAGGGCATCGAGTTCCCCATGTCTGACCTAGAGACCCTGTCACCCATACACACACCGCAGCGGGTGCGATGACATCACATAGAGCTGTTCAAAAGTGAATCCCCAGCAGACGAGTACAGACATCTGATGTAACTTTGTTCTCTCTGTCTCTCTCTGTAGCTGGCATCTGCCCCAGAGAATGACCCCACCCCTCATAAGTACAGCGCCCCACCTCAACCCACGCCACGCACCGCTCCCCCAGCCTACACTTCCCCTCAAGCCCCCAACATCCATGCCTCTGGGTCCATCAACCCAACGCCTGAACAGGTACCATACTGCACAGCCTCAGACATGGTTCAGACTCGGACTGTGTCACCTGGTACACAACCTGACAGTCTGTCTGTCCTTTCAGTTCATTTCAGTTTGCTTTTCATGCCATGACAAAAATAATACATTTGTGCTACTACGTCATGGTCAACATGAATGAAAAACACCAATCAGGTAAAGTAACAGCAATATTAATGAAATAGGGATATTAAAGTAGATTAATAATTAAAGAA
This sequence comes from Regalecus glesne, assembly GCA_900302585.1. NCBI lineage: Eukaryota > Metazoa > Chordata > Actinopteri > Lampriformes > Regalecidae > Regalecus > Regalecus glesne. The sequence goes on along the minus strand of OMLC01046908.1, from coordinate 945 downwards.
AGGTCTGTCTCTATGTGTCATGATTAGTCTCCACATTGTGGGGGTGGACATGGATGGTCCGTGTCCACCTATGTTAGATTGGTGAGACTGGGAGAATGATGACAGTCAATCCAGAGAACGCACAAGTTACACAGCCAAGGAGGAAGAATCTTGGCTCCCTCGTAAGATGACCGGTTTCTTCTATTAGCTTGGCCAGCAAGGAGGCACGCCTCATGGTGTTGAATAAATCCCATGTTTGTCTAGATTTACCGTTTGCGCAGTGAGTTGGAGGTCGTGCGTGGAAACACCAAGGTGATGTCAGAGATGCTGACTGAGATGGTCCCAGGACAGGAAGATCCCTCAGACCATGAGCTGCTGCAGGTCAGGACTCCAGTGTGTGTGTGTGCATATGTGTTTGTGTGTCTGTGTGTGTGTGTGTGTCTGTGTGTGTCCATATGTGTGTGTGTGTGTGTCTGTGTCTACCTATTTTTGAACAGTATGGGTAGGAATGTGCCCACAGCTCCTGCCAGGCACTGCATCCTATCACAGCTGACAACACTCACCCACTTCCCCTTAACCTGCATCAGCAACAGCATCAAGTATTCATTTCACTGTCCAACACAAGAAGTTTCCAGTGACCACTAGAGAATGCTATGCACTGTGTGTTTGCAGGAGCTGAACAGGACTTGCAGAGCCATGCAGCAGAGGATAGTGGAGCTCATCTCGTGTGTGTCCAACGAGGAAGTGACCGAGGAACTTCTCCATGTCAATGACGATCTCAACAACATCTTTCTGCGCTACGAGAGGTCAGAATAAAACCCACAGGTTGCTGCGCCCCGTCTGCTTAGCACGATCAGGCACAGTTCTTTCCTTTTGGAAATCTGATTTCACAGTTTGAGTTTTACACTCAGGCAGTTGCCTCAGTCGCTTGACACTTAGGCATACCGCTCAAGTACAAAGATATAT
>OMLC01046906.1:44661-54778 GCA_900302585.1 Regalecus glesne | reverse complement strand
ATATGACTTTTATGTCCGGAGTGGTCAAACATCCTATCTGCATGTTATTCTCACAGGTTGCATCATCAAGACTGTAGAGGTAAGTATCTGGACTAACTTTAAGTTACCTATTTCCATTTGTTTTCAAGCCACACGTCAATAACAGTAAAGTAATAACCATTTAACCTTTTTTCCCCCAAGTGCAATATCACCCCAGTAAATGGTAAGTTTTCTGATTCCCTTTCTGAGTCAAATATGTAAAGCTATCTAACATTTTATTGTTGAACACCTTAATGAATTCATCTATTGATATTTACACAGTGACAGATATTTGCACTGGAGTGAACAGGTAAGAATTCTAAAGCATGGCCTGAAGCAAAATTTTCCCATAGTGTCTTGATTTCATCCAACATAAAATGCTCCAGTATGGGCTAGGCTCTAAGTGTCATTCTGATTTCTCCACCAAAGCACCAGGCTACAGCAACACCTAAACAATGGGACAATGACTGGACATTTCTGTCATTTTGGCATTGAGGAGTACGCCTGTGCTTCAGTAAGTTACAGCCTCTCTGAGTTTCAGTGCATCTTTGAATGTTCACTTTCTTTTCAGTTCATCCAGAGAGTCCTTTTACTTTGTTTTTGTCACCCAGCTGTCACTGTTGAAAGCAGAGGATCTGGCTGCAGTGTTGAAGTGTAACCGGTCCTCCAATGGTTCCAGACCTGTGTGGAAGCTGTTCCTCTCCAAAGCCTCTGCAGTGCTGGATGGAGCTCTGGATCTTCTTACTAACACGGTAAAAAACAAATCTGCAGTTAGGTGTTCGAATACCAGCTACGCCGTTTCTAACCACAGCTAGTGGTCCAAAGTGTTTGGGCCATAATTAGCTAAGACTCACATGGGTATTTGAATTAGGTTGGATAAAGTATTCTGGGTTTGCCAGTGTAGCCCTCTGGGTCATCCGGGTTCTCATGGTTTAGTGAAGGGAAAGTACTCTGCTTCATTCTCCTCCAATGGCAAAGCACTGTGCTTTCCCCGCAAGCCCTTCTGACGACATTCTAGAAGGGCATCCAAGCAACTGACCCAGCACTAGGCAACTGCTGGGTAGGAATTCGGGTGGGAAAAAAAGGGGGATAATATATAAAATTTAAAAAAGAGATGGATCAGGGTTGCCATTATGTGAAAAATCCTTTCGAACACACTCATATTTCATAAGACTTTTAATTTTTGACATTGTTAGGGAGAATAACAATTAAGATACATAAGAAAATGAATAATGATGGTGACAAACACATTCTGTTTTATGGTAAAAGAAACATATTCATTTTTACTTTTGAATTGATCCCCTGAATGCGCTGCGATGGACTGGTAACCTGTCATGGGTGTTTCCTTACCTCTTGCCCAATGAGCGCTGGGATAGGCTCGGACATGACTATTAGACCCGGGTTTGAATAAACATTTTGCATTGGATTGATGGATGGACTTTTGAGTTAATGCAGAAGTAGACAGCATTTATTGACATTTTTATCTCATGTAGACACAAGACCTCAGTCATCCTGCCATGTCATTGGTCCTGGATTCTGTTGGAGAAATCAGATTTGACACCTTCACGATGGAGAACTTCCAAGATCCTACCTTCATCAAGCTGTGGTTTAAACACAGACTCCACCTTTTCCTACCCGCTGTGTCCAAACACTTCCTGTCCTGTCTCAGCACCAAGAATTTAACCTGCAGCACCTACCAAACCATGTGAGTGTCACAGCACTAACTGTGCACAGTTAGTGCACAAAACTTTTTTCAAATTTCTAATACAAGGCTATCAATAATCACTATAACCAAATTGACCGTTCACCTTATCTCTGGTCCCAGTGTGAAGAGCTTGAGCATTCAGCAGTCAAAGATGGAGCTTTCCAGGCAGATGTCTGTCTACACAGACTTCATAAGAGTCTTTCTCAACAGGAATCAAACTGCAGGTAGGCTTTTGCATTTCTATGAGATTTGTATTTGATCCCTGAACATTATTGGCCATCATTAAAAGCATAAAAATACTCATACTCTGACAAAAAAGTGATCCATGATATAATTATCTTAATTTGAAATCAATATATTCAAAGATTCCCCTAAAATATTGTCATAACTAATGGAAACAAAAATAAGAGACTGCAGAGTGATATATTCTCTATACTCTAAAGCACTGTTTTCTGGTGTTTTGGGCTATGTCTTTTTGATCCACCTGACATTCCTCTTGTTTAGAGTTAATGTGAAGTTTACACAATCAGATCAGTAGTTAATAACAAGAGTAATCATACATGATGTGCTGACATGTGTTTTTAGACCCGCATTGTGTCTCAACAACCAACAATAGTGCCGAGTGGCTGAAGAAGAACTTTGATTCCTTCTCCGTGTTTGCCTCTCTGAGGGACTTCCATGACCTCAACCCCAACTTTTCTGGTGTAAGTCTGAGAAACATGAACATGTATGCTGAAGTACATTGCTAAAACTTCACCATAGTTTGACTGAAAAAAAAATGATATCCCGTACTTTTCCTTTTCTCTCTTGTCCTGTCTTTTATCTGGTTTTTCCTTCACCAGTTGGAGGCTCTACAGCTGCTGTCTCCAAAGCAGAGTGCAGAACTGGTTACATACCCCCGCCACACTGATCCGGAGAGGGAAGTCATCATCAACATGGTGTTTGAGCACCTGACAGAATCTCCCAGGGACCGAAAATTCACTGACTTCTTGTCCCAGCTCGTGGTGTTCTCTGGACAGGTAAGAAGCATGGAGTTAACGGTTTCCCGGTAAATGTATTTCATGAATGAGATGTCTTCTAATGTGGACTTGAAGTAACATACTTTGTTATTTATATTTACCAGGGAGGCATTTCCTGTTCATCGTACAAAATACTGTGAGTTTTCCGTCTGTTTACATCTGACTTGTATGTGGTAATGCATATCTGCTAAGGTATAAATTTAAATTAATCCATTATGACTACATACTGCATATTGGGTGTTCAAATCCTAGCTGTGTCATTTCCAACCACGGCCAGAGGTCCATATTTGATGTAGCATAATTTGCTAAGCCTCACGTGGTTATAAGGTTTAGGTTAGACAAAGGATTCTAAGCAATAGGCAACTTGGGCAACTGGGGTAGGGAAAAAAGGGGAAAAACTGTATACTGGTATTACATTTCACATATTGTGGGATTTCAGTTTTGGAAGACTGGACCTTGCCTTGCTTGTTGTTCCTCATGATATGGCATCAGCCATCACCCACAGCAAGATGGACTTAGCCAAGCAAATTCCCCCAGGTGAGAGGGCCGTTCTACAAAACAATCATTATCACAGTCAAAGTCATAAGCAAGAGCAACATTTTGTAAAATATATGTTCCTACTGCTATAATCGGTTTTAAATGATTATGATTCTTTTAATTTGAGACTTTTAGATAACACCTAATATATAGTACATGTGGAGAAAAACTGTAAGCAAAGTAGAAATAATAAAGCTCCATAAGACAGGCAAATAAATCACTTGTTCAAAGCATTGGTAAATCAATATCGGTGTAATATCTGGAGGGTACCAAAAAACACCTATCTGCATGTTCTTCTCACAGATTGCATCATTAAGAGTGGAGAGGTAAGTATATGGACTAACTTTAACTCACCTATATCCAGCTATAGGCAAAATATTGGTTTATCACAGTAAAGTAATGACCATTGATACTTTTTTCTACCCCAAGTGCGATATCACCCCAATAAACGGTAAGTTTTATAATTATCTTTATGAGTCAATTATGTAAAGTTATTTAACATTTTATCGTTAATCAATGCGATGAACTAATATATTGACATTTTTACAGTGACAGATATATGCACTGGAGTGAACAGGTAAGAATTCTAAAGTATACCCTGAAGCGGAATTGTCCCATAGTGCATTGATTTTTTTTTCCATGAATATTTCCAGTAAAATTTAGGCTCTAAGTGTCATTCTGATTTCTCCATCAAAGCACCAGGCTGCAGCAACACCTAAACAATGGGACAATGACTGGACATTTCTGTCACTTTGGTATTGATGAATTCGCCTGTGCTTCGGTACGTTAAAAGTACCTCTGTGATTCACTATTTTTTATAATCATCTGTATCTTTTCAGATCATCTAATTTTATTCTACTTTGTTTTTGTCACCCAGCTCTCACTATTGAAAGCAGAGGATCTGGCTGAAGTTTTGAAGTGTAACCGGTCCTCCAGTGGCTCTAGACCTGTCTGGAAGTTGTTCCTCTCCAAAGCTTCTGCAGTGCTGAATGCAGCGCTGGATCTTCTTGCCAATACGGTACAAAATGAAACTATGATTCACCTCTTAATTATAAAATTAATTTGCATTTATAATTTGTTGGACTGAATAATGTATCATCATATATCATGACACATTCAAAATTGTGATGACAGAAAGCAGGGTCAATCAAAATGAATTAATGACTAACTGTGGTAATAAAAAAGTTAATCATATCGTTTGGACACAAAATTTTACAAGGAGAACGTGTCATTGCCCATATAATTGACGTGTTATATATGAGCTGCCTGCAGGCATCCTCACCATTATAAATAATACACTTGTATACCGACCTAAGGAAAGGATGGTTTTATATGCAAGCTGGTTATTGACTGGTCATTCACTGGTAATGTGTACTATTCACGTAAGATTTGAGAATAATTTTAGTCACAACCTTTTAAGATGGCAATAGATGTACTGTTAGCCCCCTCTCTTTTTTTAGGGATGGTCATTCCCTCTTTACATAAATGGCCTTTTTTTTACAATCCTCTCAAGCCAAGGTTCCTCCCCATCAAGAACGTGCACATTCTCATCCTTGAAATAATGGCCACTGGCCTGTAGATGGGTAGAGAATGTAGAGTTCTGGGCTGATGTCTTAGCTCTTCAGTGTTGTCATCCTTTTGGACAACAATTGCTTTTGTCCACAATACTGCCTCCTGTATGTGAAGTACATATACTGAAGACACGGTTTCAGGAGAAGATACACTTGGTCTGTGTTAAGGGTAGTCCTGTTGCTAAGGCTGGGATTGTCATGTAATTTCACACTAGACTATCTCCACTGTTTCATTGACAAGAATGCACTTGAAGATAGATGTAACATCATAAGAGACCATTGTCACCCTTATTCACAAAATCAGGAGTATTCTGAATATGATGTTCATTATTGCCTACCAATGGGTGGAGAATAGATGCCAGAAAATTAAACATGTTATCATTTCTCTAAGTGACATCTTCAATTTTAGGAAAATGGTGGATGATGGATGGATGGATGGATTGTTGGACTTTTGAATTAAAGCAGGAGTCATATATTCAAATCTGCTGTCTCTTACGAGCCACAGGCTGCTGGTTGGAATCAATTATGGGAAGTCAGGAAGGGCATCCAGCATTAACCTCCTCCCAAAATCAGTGTCCACCCCTACAACATGGGAAATAATAGTGACATGTAAAACGGACCCCCCTCTCTCTCTCTCTCAGACAGCATTCATTGACGTTTTCTCTCTCATATAGACACTTGACCTCAGTCATCCTGCCATGTCATTGGTCCTGGATTCAGTCGGAGAAATCAGATTTGACACCTTCACTATGGAGAACTTCCAAGATCCTACCTTCATCAAGCTTTGGTTTAACCACAGGCTCCGTCTCTTCCTACCTGCTGTGTCCAAACACTACCTGTCCTGTCTCAGCACCAAGAACTTAACCTGCAGCACCTACCAAACCATGTGAGAACTTACTGTGTACTGAGCATTCTGAGTAATCTACGAACTTCACTGTGACATTGAACTGTGGTCATCTCACATATTTTATCACAAATAATTTTTAACATTTCTAAAACAAGTCTATCAATAGTCACTATAGCCAAATTGTCTTTTCACCTCATCTCGGATGTCAGTGTGAAGAGCTTGAGCAATCAGCAGTCAAAGATGGAGCTTTCCAGGCAGATGTCTGTCTACACAGACTTCATAAAAGTCTTCCTCAACAGGAATCAAACTGCAGGTACGCTTTTGAATTTTTTTGAGATTTGTATTTGATCCCTGAACATTATTGCCCATCATTAGAACCATAAAAATACTCATACTCTGACAAAAAATCAATGTGATCCATGTTCGATGTTATAATCATCATATTTTGAAATCAATGACTTTGAGAATTCCCCAAAATATGGGTGGCTTCCGGTGGCATAGGGGGTTAAGACGCCTATGTTCAGTGCATCTCTGCGTCATGCAGTTGGGTGTTTGAATCCCGGCTGCACCGTTTCCAACCACGGCCGGAGGTCCATAGTTAGTGGGGCATAATTGGCTAACCCTCACATGGGAATAGGGTTTAGGTTGGATAAAGGATTCTGGGTTTGCTAGATTCTCCCTCTGGGTCGTCCAGGCCTCTCAATTAAGTGAAGGGAAAGTACTCTACTTCATTCTCTGACGGCCAAGCACTTTGCTTTCCCTGCGAGACCCTGATGTGTACAAAATAGTGAGGGCTAGTCGTCATGTGACTTGGAGGACACATGCTACGACTTCCTCCCTTCTGTTGACGTTCTAGAGGGTATCAAAGAGACTGACCCATTAGTAGGCAACCTGGGGAATTTGGGTGGGGAAAAATGAGGAGGAAATTTAAGAAAAAATAATAATTTAAAAATCCCCAAAATATTGCATATTTAATAAAACAAATGTAAAAGATTGTACAAAGATTTATTTTCTCTACCCTAAAGTACTGTTTTATGGTATTTTGGGCTGTGTCCTTTTGATTTATCCTGACGACGCTCTTGTTCCGAGTTAAGGTGAGGTTTGTACAATTGAAGCAGCAGTAAATAACAAGAGAAGTCATATGATGTACTTGCATGTGTTTTTAGACCCACACTGTGTCTCAACAACCAACAACAGTGCAGAATGGCTGAAGAAGAACTTTGATTCCTTCTCTGTGTTTGCCTCCCTGAGAAACTTCCATGACCTCAATCCCAACTTCTCTGGCGTAAGCGTGAGATGTCTGAAAGTCCACACTGAAATGCATTGCTAAATATCTACAAAATTACTGAATTGATTGAATTCTTTCAAATCTCTCCATTTTCTTTTTCTCTCTTGCCCTGTCTTTCAATTTGGTTTTACACTCTCCAGCTGGAGGCTCTTCAGCTGCTTTCTCCAAAGCAGAGTGCAGAGCTGGTTACATCCCCTCGCCATACTGATCCAGAGAGAGAAGGTATCATCAACATGGTGTTCGACCACCTGACAGAGTCTCCCAGGGACAGGAAATTCCCTGACTTCCTGTCCCACCTTTTGGTGTTCTCTGGACAGGTAAGAAGCATATAATCAAAGAGTAAATAAACACTTTATTTTAGTCTGCCTCCCTTTGAAACAAAACAGTTAATCATAAGAGGTATAGATGTAGAGGACTATGAAGTTAGCATGTTACAGTAAAACACATCACTCCAGCTTTTCACAAGTCTTCTGAAAGTGTCTAGTTGGCTGATGCCACCTTGTCACCTTTCTACTCTCTTACATTTCCTTGAGCAAGACCCTGGTCTCTAACTGCTCTGCCCTGCAACCGTTCAAGCGTGTTTCCCTGCCTTTCACTCAATGAACACTGAGATAGGCTCCAGTTTCCTTGTGACCTGACTTTGGATAAGCATTTGACAATGGCCGGATGGATGGTTAGGGTTATAAATGTAATTAATTAGATAATTTGAAATAACTTTTTTCATTTTTCACTTCTTTTAGGGAAATATTTCCTGTTCTTCATATAAAACAATGTGAGTTTTTCTTTCTCAGTTTTCACTGTTTTTTTTATTGTGCAAAGTACGTTTTTCCCTCTATCATTAAATTACAGCAGTTTTACATTAATTGAAAAATGTTATCGGGTTTCAGTTTCACAAGACTGGATCAGGCCTTCCTTGTTGTTCCTCCTGATGTAGCGTTAGCCATCACTCACAACAAGATGGGCTTATTGAAACAAGTGCCCCCAGGTGAGAGGGTTGCTCTACATTGCAATCATTATCAGTCACAGTCACAATTAAAACCTTTATTTATGCTGCTATCTTTAGTTTTACAGTCGATTTCAGTGATTCATTCACAAGGAAAATGTTGTAAAAGATCAAATTGATATTGATGGTTTGAAAGCATTGTGAGCAAAGCATAAATACGTTAAATGGAGAAATAAAACAGTTCTTACGATGTTGTGGTGCCATTTGTTAAAGTTATATGGGCATTATATCTTGAGTTTATCTAAAAATGGTCTACATGTTCTTCTCACAGGTTGTATCATTTACATTAGAGAGGTAAGTACCAGGACAAACTTTGTCACCATGGTCTAACTGTTGTCAAATTATTAGTGAAGCACAGGAAATTAATGGCTATCTAATATTTCCTTTTCCAAGTGCCATGTTACGCCCATAAATGGTAAGTTCTTGGTATTTTTCATGGCCCCTTTCCGTTAAATAATGCAACCTTTTGATGTCAATTACCACTATGAATAAATGTATTAATATTTTTACAGTGACAGAAATTTGCACTGGAGTGAACAGGTAAGAATTCTAAAGCATGTCCTAAAAATCAATTTTCCCATAGTGACTTGATTTCATTTAACATAAATATATTTCAGCATCAGCTAGGGTCTAAGTTTATGTCCCGTTTCTCCACCAAAGCACCAGGCTTCAGCAGCACCTAGATGGAACAATGACTGGACATTTCTGTGACTTTGGCATTGAAGAATATGCCTGTGCTTCGGTATGTAACGGCACCTCTGAGTTTCCGTGCATTTTCTAATGTTCACTTTCTTTTCAGTGCACCTGATTTCATTCTACTTTGTTATTGTCATCCAGCTATCGCTGTTGAAAGCAGAGGATCTGGCTGCAGTTTTGAAGTGTAACAGGTCCTCCAATGGCTCTAGACCTGTCTGGAAGCTGTTCCTCTCCAAAGCCTCTACAGTGCTGGATGCAGCTCTGGATCTTCTTGCCAACACGGTATGAAATATAACTAAGATTTCACTACAAAGATTACAGTGATTCAATTATCTTTGATGCCAGAGATTAGATGATGCATTATCATACATCATGACACTAATTCAAACAAAAGCTAAGTCAGTAACTATTAACTGGTGACTGATACTGGTGACTGGTAAATATCAAATTAAGTGTCAGTTCATTATGATTGAACAAGAAAGATTGACCATACACTATACCTGGGAGCTGTAACTGGATGTGGGAAAGTGATCTTTGACTATTTTCAACAAAAACTTCTAGCTGTGTCCAAAGTTTAATTACTTGATTAAGAGTTAATCAAGTGCACAAGTGTGAGCTTAAGGCCTAAACCTTAAAGTTCATAGAAATACCATAAACTGAATGATATTTTTGATTTCTACAATAGGAAGCTGCTAACCATAAGATTTACTTGACGTAATCAAGTCTTTGCAGGTGACAGCTGGTTTGATATAGACAATACTGTAGCATTCATCGCTATTAAAGAGCATACTTCCATGTTCACAACTGAGAGTGTTTTTATTTCTGACTGTTGTTAGCAACAGTCACATCATGCATACACCATTAACCAACATACAGGCAGTTGTCACTCTCGAAGAACCCAACCTGCTACCCTTTTAACTCAGAAACAGTGGACCACCCTTCCAGAACTGGAAAAGCCAAATGTGTAAAACCCTATGGTGAACCTGAACATGCTATACTTTTTTTCTCCATTATTACACATCATGATTAAGGCCTACATTGTGGGGTTGGAAATAGACCTTAGTGGAGCATTTGGGTTTAAGACCGGATGTCCTTCCTGGTGCCCCACAGTGGGATTGAACCTGCAACACCTGCCTTGTCATTTCCTGACATGCATGCTCTACCACTGAGCTATCGCAGCCCCTGAACATGGTACACTACTCCCCATTTACTGAAGTCCTCGACCCAAAGGACAGTCTCTAGAGGGATCTTAGAGGAGTTCTCCGCTGCCTCCTTGGTCGCCCTGTAGGCGTTTATTCCCATTTTGGTCTTCCCCTGGTGGTGGTTGGGGTTACCCAAACCCCCACTAGGAATCATGCTCGGTACTAGAGAAACAAATTGAGTCCTACTTGTTGCATCATCAGAGCTGGCTGCTGCAAACCCTCCCTTCCCCA